>ML812255.1:110672-187031 GCA_009831015.1 Picea engelmannii
TCACTTGTTATGTGGACCCAACAAGGGGTTCATTAGGGTTTTGTAATATGTTATGGGATGTCGGCCCATGGGTTTACCCATTTTCAGGCCTTTTTGTAAGGAATTGTAAAAGTATAAATAGATAAGAATGTATGGTAGAAGTACACAAGATAGAAGCTAAGCGATGTAAGAGCGAAGTCTTGGTAGCTAAGTGCAAGTAGTTCAGAGTTTCTTTGTGCAATAGAATGCGTATGTAAGTCTCTGTGCTTGATAGAGAAGGTGGCTTTGTGCCTTGACCTAGTTTTGGGAAGGAGGATCTAGTGCGCAGTGCACAGATCTCCTGTTTGATGTGAAGCTCAGATCTTTGGCTTAGTGCACATGAGCAGATGAATGTAAGAAATTGAAGAATAATAAAGAAGACGAAGCAGTTGGTGGACATAGCCCCACACTAGGGTGAACCACATATATCTTGTGTCTATGATTTGGTTTGTGCTTTGTTGGTTATGTTATGAATTTGTTCAGTGCCTTAAATGTTATTTATGATAGATAGATATGTTGTTGCTTATTTCTTTACTTGTGAATGAATGCTAGATCTAACTTAAGGCTATGTGATAAGTGGTAGAAGTGCTTAATCTTTATTGTTACTGCGCCGATCTATCTTAGGCTTTGTTCTGCGATGTTAATGAAGCTAATGAATTAATTCATATCATATTTTAAGTGTTTCTAGAGTACTCCGTGAAGTGTTGTTATCAGAGATATGTGTCCCATCTCAGTTACAGACACTTGCATCCTGTAACCCCCCCTGTTTCTACCATGAGTGAGACTTCGCCTACTTTTCCAGTGTTGCTGAAAGGGATGGTAGTTAGGGTTTTTTTGGTGCGTTTTTGAAGTGTTGGGTAAGAATTGAACATTTTACATTCTCTTGTAATTAAATATCTAAGGAAGCCCCACTTCAACATGCCTACACAATGTGAAAAGCGACGATCCATCAATTTGGCTCATTAAATATTAGGTATGAAAACATGTCAAATATGAATAATATTACATTCATTTGCACGAAAAGGAAACAAAATATGAAACTCAACCATCTCTCAAGGTCGGCTTGTCACAATTGTAAGTAGTTAGTGCAGACATGAAAGATAGGTGGAAAACATTGTTGCAAAAAATATAGGATTAACTAAAAAATAATGAAATGAATACAATTTGAGTCTAGTGCAAACTCTGCTCATCTCTCATCTCCTATGATGGCATGTTGTGATTATATAAAAACAAATTCATATAATTGAAAATGTTTTTCAACTTGAGTATCTAGTAATCTTAATTATTAAAAAAACCTCACGCCGCAAAGATTGTAGGTGAGATTTGAGAATCAATACTAAATATATGAAAACATGTAAAGATGAAATATGTCTATGGGTGTACAAAATATTTATATTTATCGAATGGTGTGCATGACAAATTTAGTTGTTTATACCATGACTATAATGATATATTCTCAACAAAAATAACACAAGTAGAAGTAGATTACAAAACTGAAAAGAAATCCCACAATCAACTAGCTTCTAAAGTTCACAACACTTGTAGAAGGTAGTAATATCATGGCACCAATTAGGATGGGAATATTGATATATTTTATCCAAGTCTTGGTCAACCATAGCTTATGCAGAAGCCATGCCACATAAGGGCCATACAAGACAAGGGCCATAGCTCCTAATAGAAAATCCTAGTAAAAAATTAATATAATGAGACTTAGAAACCTTATTCCCAACATGTCCACCTCTACATCTACATCTACATCTATGAAAACAAATGAATTGTAATGATTGAAATTAGAAACAATCATTATTTAATTGATAAATCGATTTCAATCTTTTGTAATCAATATATGCAATTATTCTCCTTATTAATTGTTATAATTATTCTCCTTATACATATCCCTTTGAAATAATACATGTGCATCGCCATTAAAACATGTACGCAAAAAAAATAAAACACGTACACCCAAAAAATGCTTAAGGCATCTGCTTTTTAGGTTTAAAAGAATATCACTTTCTTTATTATGTCAAGTTCAATTTCGTCACAAACCTTATCAATTCTCAAGCATCATAAGTGCATCAAATAATTTGCATTTCTCTTCAAAGGGGCGACTTCTTATAAATATGGTGTTGTTTCATATCATTTGAAGTCACAATCAATGTTCACCTTGATGCATCATATAATTTGCATTTGACTTCAAAGGCATGCTTTGATGACTATGGTCCACTTCTTAAAACTATGGTGTTGTTTCATATCATTTGAGATCAAAATCAATGTTAACCTTGATGCATCATATAATTTGGATTTTACTTCAAATGCATGCTTTGAATGACTATGGTGGTATTTCATATCACTAAACTCAACCATTATTAGCATCGACCACGTAGTTGCATATATAATTCACATTTGACTTCAAAGGCATGATTCTAATGACTATGGTGGTAGTGCATATCGCTAAACTCAACCAATATTAGCCTCGACCACATAGTTGCGTATATAATCACATTTAACTTCAAAGACTATGGTGGTATTTCATATCGCTAAACTCACAACCAATATTTGCCTCCACCATGTAGTTGCATATGTATAAATTGAAGTATAAAAAATCAATGATGGTTGCATATAATGGTTTTGAAACATTACAACGTCTAAAAAATTAAATGATCAAAAAAATTCCAGTTTTGAACATTTGGAGGATGATGGTTTTTTAAAAACAAACATAAACCCATGCCTCATAAAAAAACACAAAAACGTAGCATAAGTGTTGATGAAATAAAAGCTTTGTATCCTATCATTCAAACATTTTGCATTTTCATTTGAACTTTTAAAATTTCAGAGCAGTTTCAAGTTTACCTTAATATTTCGATTTTGTGGACTGAGTACTACTTTAATGAAAAAATCCTTCTCTGTCGTGCTCTAATATTATTGAAAACCCTAGAAAATTTGAATTTTAGTATGCATCTGGATTTCTAGTTATATGTCGAGATTTTGAACAAGCTATGATATTATTATCAATCTAGATGCGACCAACTCTCCAACATGCAGGTGTAATTAAAGATCCAATCATTTCTTTAAATTTAGAGTTTTGAATGAAGAAATATTTAATGATAGGAATTTTTTACTCTTTCAACGAATTTGAATTTCATTGAAAATCTAAGCCTTCAGCGTATTTGCATTTCATTGAAAATATCAGATCATGTTCGAGGCCTTGTTTTAAATTTGGATCTTTTCCACTGATATTTGTATCGACGAATTTCTCTGCCGTGCTCGAGTGTTGGCCCTCGACCAAGTTTTGAGGAAACATTGGTCGTGTTTGAGCACTTTTGGGACTTCAACAGGCTGGTCGAAGATGGAGCACCCAGGCGGAGCTGAGATCGCGGGATCTCACTTGTTTTGCGAGCTTGTGGACCCAACAAAGGGTTTACTAGGGTTTATGTAATGGGTTATGGGATATCAACCCATGGGTTTACCCATGTTTAGGCCTTTTGTAAGTGTATAAATAAGAAACTATGCGATGTAAGAAGGTGGTGTTGAGGTGGTCTATGTGCACCATATGTTGTAAGAGTTACTGATTGGCTTAGTGCATGAATAGTTGGCTTTGTGCAGAGTATGTTAATACTTGCAGAGCTAAATGAAAGTATTTTGTAGGTTGTTTTGTGCACAAACGTTGTATGTAAGGCTCTATGCCTTGACCTGATTTAGGGAAGGAGGATCTGGTGCTCTGTGCATATATCTCCTGTTCTCGGTGGAGTTGGCTATGTGGCTTTGTGCACAAGAGTGACTGACTGTAAGAAGATTGAAGACTAATAAAGAAGAAGAGAAGAAGTTGGTGGACATATCCCTACACTGGGGTGAACCACGTATATCATGTGTCTTGATGTGCTTTGTGTGATGTTGTTTATGTGTTTATCCTCTCAGTGCTATTGTTATAACGTATGATGAATGGATCTAATGTTGTTTCTTAGTGTTGAATGGTATTAAAGACAAATGAATGCTAGATATGAACTAATGCTATGTGCTAAGTGGTTGAAAGTGATTGATATTTATTGTTACTGCAGTGATCTGTAATAAGGGTTTAATATGCGATGTGAATGAGACTCATGAACTAATGTATACTTTTGTCTAAGTGCTTGGCTAAGTGTTGTAATCACAGATCCGTGTCCCATATTGGTTGTAGACACCTGAGTCCTGCAACCCCCCCTGCCTCTATCTCGGGTGAGACTTCATCTGCTTCACAGGTGTTTCTGAAAGGGCCGATAGTTAGGGTTTTGTTGGTGTGTTGTGAAGCATTGAACCTTGGGTCTACCCCTGTGCCAACAAATGGTTCCGTTGTCAGGACCTGAAACTGTGATTGCTAGGAATTGAAGAAAAAAAGAAAGCTCTGTGCGTAGATCTATTGTTGTAGTGCACAATATTCTACTTGACTTGCGAAGCTCTGTGCTAAGAAAGAAACCCGATCTGAAGAATATATGTAAGATCTGAAAGCTTTGTGCTCTAGTAAGGGTAAAATAAGTGGAAATTTTTGCTTCGAAAGTATGAATCTAGGTATGTTTGATAGATTTTGTCCTAGTCTGAATGGTAGGGCACAGTTAGAAGAAAGAGTTGATCCAAATAAATTTGATAGAAATAGAGAAAGATATGTTATTCCTATGCATAGAAAGAATTTTTGGACTAATAAATGGATGTAGGAACCTAGAAAGAATTTTTGCAGATTGCAGGTCCAACACTGTGATCCCAATGCACAATACATGAGAGGCTGGGGATCATTTAAAAGAAAGAGAGGATTAACACTGTGTTATAATTGAAGAAGACTGGGACATCTTTCTAAGGAATGCCCTGGTACAGGTCCTATTTTTCTTTGTTGTAACACTATTGGTCATGAGGTTGAGGATTTCCCAAGGATGATTGCTAAAGTTGAAAATATGAACATGAGACAAGAAAACTATAAAGAAGGTCAAGAGACTAAGGATATGTTAAAGAATCATAAAGAAAAAGAATTAGAGACTATGTTATTATAGTTGAAAGAAACAATGAATGATCACAGAGATATTAGTTTACTAGAGATCATGATAGAAAAACAACACATAGTTATGAGAATAGAAGACTTCGACATAGACTGTGTATTGGATGAAGAAACACACGTGAATATTATGCCAGAAAGCACTTGGGAAATTTTGGGAGAGCCTGCTATGGTACCTTCATTGGGAAGGATAGGCTTGTTTAAAGGAAAAATGATAACCCTATGTTGAAGAGTTACTAATATACCTATGAGTTCTCATGAAACATCGACTGAAGAAGAATTTGAAGTCATTAAATTGGTTGAGAACAATGCCCCTTTTCCACTTTTATTAGGAAAGATTTGGATTGAGAAGGATCAGATCATAAGGAAAACATAGGAAGAAGCTACAAAACAGAACAAGCAAGAACCGAGGGACTTCATAACCAGAAAAATAGAGCGACTAATAGAATAACAAGAGGATAAGTCAAAGCAACAAAAGGGAATAGAACTAGCTGTCGAAGTTGAAAGAACGTAGGAAGACTTGAAGAACCTGCCCATGCAAGAAAGAAGTATAACCACCCCAGAAATAGTAAGAGAAGGGAAATTAACCTTAGAATATGTAAGAGCACATCAGGAGTGCGAAGTCACTTTACTAAGAGAAGATAAGAATACAAATGGAAAGAGGATCCCATAAATTGTTAGAGAAGCTCAGATCACAGGAAAGAAGGCTAGGAAGCTCAATAAGAAGAAAGAAAAGTTAGAAAAACTACAACAACTCACAGAGAACAGAAGGAGGAATTCACAGGAAATAGGTCCGCAAAAGTTGAACCTCGCTGGAATAGTAGAACCACACAGAATATGACTTATCCACGACGAAGTTATATGACCGTTGGAGGCACGCCGACCATTAGAATGATGCTCTGGAACAACTAGAAACATAGTTATTTACAGAAAGACCATCGTTGGACCAGTGGGACCGCACCATAACAGACAGATTCGCATTGATGGACGTTCCTGCCCGTTGGAGGAATCCGTTATGACGCTTTCTTATTTAACCTGTCGGACGCTGCCTCGGGACCACTTTTTTCCTCCTGTGATTATCCAAGCTAACACATAATTGATTTCATATCGTGCTGTGATTTCTATACCTCGCCATCCATTTGATTACTTCACTTGCTCGTTCACCTACCTGATCTATTTGGTTACAAGTGTGAATGTTGGGTGAAGCTAGCACGTTAGAGAAGTCTGTGGAGGAGATTCTCATGGAGCTCATGGCTGAGAGAGTTATGTATTTAGGAATATAAGCATCATCGACTGGAGGACTACAAGTATCCCCCTCGACTGGAGGACTGCAAGCATCTCCCTTGACTGGACGTCATTCTATCCATGCTACTGAGAAGCGAAGCAAGAACTGCGATGATATGGCGAACACGAAACAGATCCCATCAGTCTTGCTAGAGTACATACCGCCTTTGGCTGGCGCAGTTAAATGCGACAGTATCCCATGCGAATTTGAGTATACCCTGATCACTGCGTACATATCGAAGGGAATACACATAGTTGGACCCCAGTTAGGATAGATCCCATCTCTGAAGAAGAACGACTTTAATCTCAGCGACAGAAAGAACTACGCCATGCTCTCACCCCATAGGTATTTGATGAAGATGACTGGGAAGAAGCTGCACATAGTCTCCTAGTTGTGGATTAAGGAGCTAGCACAGTACATGATCATGAATGTAATGAAGAACCCTCACTTTGGCTGACATGAGGAGGTTAACGCTTGCGTTAAACTCCTCTTGTCATGCTACCACGAAGGATATCTATGGCTTGACAAGAGTGTTACTGTGGATCTGACGCTGATCCACTTGATTATAGGACTGAGCATGCAGGGACCAGACCCTCAACAATTCTACCTAGGGAAGACTTCAGATCGCTCCTTGGAACAACACATAAAGGAGGATTATGGCGATGTAGAAAAGGGAAAGCGAGGCTACAAGGTAGCCTCCATCCAGGATGGCGCAGTGTGCCTAGCTTGTCATCTTATAGCTGGAAAGCTCGTTAGAAAGAACCCTCTGACACAGATCATTGGGTTCATAGTAGACATCGTAGGGAAGTGCGTAGAAGGAATGAAAATTAACTGGGTGAGTTACCTCGTTAATGAGATTGAGAAGGACTACCGCAAAGCGCAAGATCAGGGGTATGGATTCCATTTTAGCTGGTTACTTGTATTGATCACATTTGTCACTTGGCAGATGCCAGAAGGAGCGACATTTCCAGAAGTTGAGTCATCAGAGTCGTTGGCCGCAAGGTGGTCCACCTTGTGGTATACAAATGACATGTCGAAGCAATGACAGTCGAACGCTGTGTTCCATGCCTACTACCAATAGCTAAAACATGCTATTGAGTCATTCCCATGCATGTCCCTGAACACATTGCACCAATACAAACCACTAGCGAAGTTCCATGCATATTGACACTTTATCTATATCACTGCGTGCAGGGATGAGAGTAAGGAGGTATAGTCCTACTATAAGCTGACTAATGAAGACATGGAAGAGATCACCAAAGAAGGCCGACATAATTCCTTGTACTAGTTGAAGATACAGAGCTCTATGATGCGGAAATCATAGGAAGCTCCTTGGTCACCCACATTGAGCATGCTGGACAAAGCAGCATGAATAAAAAGAAGAAAAATATAGAAGTCTAGATTATAGAGATCGATGAAGAGGACAATGCCTCCGAGGAAGAGGGAACTCACTCGCTAGGAGGAGGAGGAGGAGAAGACCAAGGTAATGGGCAAGAAGGAGGAGATGACGCAAAAACATAAGAAGAAGGTGGAGCTACATCGCCTTAGGATCCCCTTATTGGAACAAAGGTTTGACAGAAAACGAAGGCTTCTCCAGAGAAACCTTCGGAAAGAAAGAATACCCGCGCCAATAAACCCGAGTTGAAGAATGTAATAAAAAAGGACGATGTCAGTCTAATCATTGCAGTTGAGGAGGAGGGTTCAGAGGATATCTTGCAGAGACATGGAGCGAAGTAGGAAACACTGTATGAAAGAATTGAAAAGGAGCTGAAGGAGATACAACAAGCTATTCACTCAATCTGCGCAATATCCATTGTGCCTTCTCCATCGAAGATTGCAAAATCAGGGGATGAGCCCACCCAATTACGAAGGCTAGCAGATGCAATAGAGACTCGAATTTAGTGAGTCCAAGAAGAGAAGGAACATACTACATAATCCTTGAAGCAAGAAAAGGAGGAGGTCTTAGAGAAACTATGAGTTTCACAGTCTTGCGTAACCGCCTACGAGAAGGAGAAAGATGAAATTCGGGTGATGTTCAAGGAGGAAAAAGCAATGATGCAGAAATAAAAAGACCAACTACTCGCTGAGAAGACTGCAATCAAAGAAGCAGTGACTAAAATAGTTCGCTCTGTGCCAAGCTTGGAACAAGAGGGACGAGAATCAATTGAGATGCAAGTGGGGAAGCTCGTTGAGGCCAGTCAACAACTTCAAGCATTAGTAACAGAGTTGGAGCTTCAAGCACTGCCGAGCACTCCACAAGAAATGCATGGTCAGAGGGAGGAAGCCGCCAAGAGCGCAGTCGGAAGGATCAAGGTCCTCGCCTTAGAATGTAAGAAATTGAGTGATCGTAGTGCACAGACCTAAGAACGCCTCACAAAAGATCCAGAGCTGAGGAAACTAGAATCACATCCAGGAGGCGCAACAACAGACCTCCACTGTTCAGGCACAGATGAAGCTTCTCACTGTAGTCGATAGGATGAAAAGATCACAGGAACAATGCGCATCCCAACAACAGATTACTGCCATACAGAGTAGATTCATGGAAGTTACACAGAGGCTACAATTGGTGTAGGATGAAGCCTGCACGATTTTTGAAGAGATTGAAGGACAAGGCTCGCAGCTAGACCAATTGGTTGCGATAATGGAACAATGCCTGGAAGGGCCTATTAAAGAGAAAATAATTCAGGAGTTCGCCGAGAAGGAGGCTCTGGTGAAGTAGAAAGCTGAGGCAGCTCGAGCTAAGCTCGAGGCCTTGGAAGCAGTGTTGCCCAGATCTGAGTGACTCAGGACGAGTCACAAGTGAGTGTTGGGGGCCTGTTGGCCCCAACCAAGTTTTGAGGTAACATTGGTCGTGTTTGACCACTTTTGGGACTTCGACAGGCTGGTCGAAGATGGAGTGCCCAGGCGGAGCTGAGATCACGAGATATCACTTGTTTTGTGGGCTTGTGGACCCAACGAATGGTTTACTAGGGTTTATGTAATGGGTTATGGGATGTTGGCCCATGGGTTTACCCATGTTTAGGTCTTTTGTAAGTGTATAAATAAGCAACTAAGCGATGTAAGAAGATGGTGTTGAGGTGGGCTATGTGCACCATATGTTGTAAGAGTTATTGATTGGCTTAGTGCATGAATAGTTGGCTTTGTGCAGAGTATGTTAAGACTTACAGAGCTAAGTGCAAGTATTTTGTAGGTTTCTTTGTGCATAGAAGTTGTATGTAAGGCTCCGTGCCTTGACCTGATTTAGGGAAGGAGGATCTAGTGCTTTGTGCGCAAATATCCTGTCCTTGTCGGAGTTGGCTATGTGGCTTTGTGCACAGGAGCGACTGGATGTAAGAAGATTCAAGACTAATAAAGAAGAAGATAAGAAGTTGGTGGACATAGCCCTACACTGGGGTGAACCATGTATATCCTGTGTCTTGATGTGATTTGTGCGATGTTGTTTATGTGTTTATTCACTTAGTGCTGTTGTATAATGTATGATGAATGGATATAATGTTGTTTCTTAGTGCTGAATGGTATTAAAGACAAATGGATGCTAGATCTGAACTAATTCTATGTGCTAAGTGGTTAAAAGTGCTTGATATTTATTGTTAATGTGATGATCTGTAATAAGGGTTTAATTTGCGATGTGAATGAGACTCATGAACTAATGTATATTGTTGTCTAAGTGCTCTGCTAAGTGTTGTAATCACAGATCTATGTCCCATATTGGTTGTAGACACCTGAGTCCTGCAACCCCCCTGCCTCTACCTTGGGTGAGACTTCATCTACTTCGCAGGTGTTGCCGAAAGGGCCAATAGTTAAGGTTTTTTTGGTGCGTTGTGAAGTGTTGAACCTTGGGTCTTCCCTTGTGCCAACATCGAGTATTGTCCAATATCCTCTCAAACGCCACTTTTTGTATGCATCTGTATTTTTTAGTTAAAATTCTGAGATTTTGAGTAGGCTATATTGGGTTATTATTAAGCAAGATGCCACCGGTTCTCCAGTTTCATTTAAAGGTCTAGTCATTCCTTTAGATTTAGATATTTGAATGAAGAAATATTGAAACTAGGCAATTCTAATTCTTTAATGAAGGTATTGATGCTTCTTTTAAAATTTACAGTCATCTTCTAGGCCTTGCTTTAAGTTTGAGATTTTTCAACATTTTCATCGATTGAGAGTTCTCCATGATTCGTTCTTCATCACTTTATGATCCTTTGACCTGAAGCTTGTGTTTGACTGTGGGTTTTCTTCTAATTTATTTAAAGTTTTTGAACTATATTTATCGTATGAGTTGTCCATTCCTGTGCATTTTATTATTTGCTGTAAATGTGAAGTTTGACTTTGCTCTGGACTCCTGAATGCTGCTTTCTGCATTCAAAGTCTCATTTTATAGTTCTTAACTTTGTGTGAAATTTAATCCCCTTAACTCAGATTTCAAGTTTTTGTCATTTAAAAAGTGCTTCCCCTAACAAGTTTTTGTCATTTAAAAAATGCTTCACCTAATTGAGAAATCTGTTAAGTAGTGATTAAAGAAAAAATGAGAAAAACAAAAACAGACACAAAAAGATCTTAGTTCAATAGTAACTGTTTGAGGTCTTCTCCTTAGTATAGAATATCCACGTTTATATCATCATATTGACCCCTAAATTTGATGGCTTCCCTATCATATGCCCTACACTGCTGAACTTAATGGATGCCTTCCCATACTCCCTGTACCAGTGAAACAAACCCTCAAATAATGCAAACACAACTGCATACGACAATGTAGAAACTCTCAAGAAAAAAGAAGAGGTGGTTAGATTTTAAACATTGGATTGATTGAAGAACAAAAAATAGTCATAAACATGATTTGTGGAGGAATCTTCATGTAACAACCGGGATTGAAATCTTGAAGAAAAGTAAGAGCTTGGCTCATTGTAACATCACTATAAATCTTGACACAGACGTTGTCCATTGGTCTGCGCAGTGATATATACCCAAAAAATTATTTGGAAATCCTCTACATTATTTGCAAAATAAGAGATCAAGCCTATGCAAATCAAGAAAATTCTGATAATGTAATATATATAACATACATGATTCCTGATGGCCTTGATAATACCAATAGGAAGAGTGAAGAAAAAGGTAAGAGAACATGAAAGGAGGACTCCCCACCAACATAACTGAACTTGTCGCTCCTTGAAGCCTTTACGGAAAACAACTGTAACCATGAATGTCCACGGCTCTCAAAATGAGAACAATGAATGAGGGTGTGGCTAGAGATATTCCTAAATATGTAGATATGGTTGACCAATGTAATCTCACAACACCCACTCTTAGTCCCCGAAGGCCTGAACCAATTTGTTGGGAAATGAAAGACTTCGTGAAGATCAAACACAACTAGGAAATATATGTGATTATGGGAAAAAGATAACACGATAGACTGTAACGTGCAAAACTGTAGTGTAAAGAGGAACAATAAGGACGATGGTGAAAAGGAAATGTAGTAGGGCGGTGCACGAAGGTCAAGAAATGACAGGTGGTGGTGCAAAGGTGGTGGATGAACAACTAGTTACATTTTAGAATGACACATGACAGGCAGCCATAGGCATTTGACAGACGACGAAAATTCGACAAAAAACCACCCCTTAAAAACCCCTTCAACGTAAATATTAAAAAGACATTAAAAAGTCTCATTCATTATTATGATAGAAAGAAGAACAAACTTGTTAAATTAATATTCAAGTACTTACATTTTGGTAATTATTTCTAAATTGAAGTACTCACATTTTGGTAATTATTTGTAAATTTTTCATATAATATTAGGATTTTGACTTAATAAAATTTCCTATTTATACTTTTTAAATATCCTTCTCATCTAATATAATGAATTTGCAATAACATTAATTTGATAAAAGAAAAGAAAACGAAAAAAGTTAAAAGGAGAGTACTACAAATCTCCATCCACATGAAAAGCAAACGAAAAAAAAGTTAAAAGGAGAGTACTACAAATCTCCATCAACATGAAAAGCAAACGAAAAAAAGTTAAAAGGAGAGTACTACAAATCTCCATCAACATTTATGGGTGCAAAAATAATTCTTTAGAAAATATCATTGTTATCCAATACTATGAATTTACAATAGTATTCATGTGACACGAGAAAAGGTCAAAAAAAAGTAAGAGAAAAGGTAAAAAGTAAGGAGTTTGGGACAAATCTCCATTAACATATACATTTTTTTTTTTTTTTTTTTTTAAATTGGTATAATATGGGTAATGTTTTAATCGAACTCCAATGGAATTTCTTAAAAGGAATAGTGCCAATTCACCTTTTGCATTACTACCTTACAAGGAGAAGTTAAGTGTTATGAATCTCATTTTCATACACACAATACTAGGGTTTAGAAAGGTCACCACACGATTTGGTCAAGAGAGTTTCATGAGTATTGAACATTTTTATAATTCGGGTAATGTATTTATTTAAATAGTAGGATCATGTGAATCAATGCCACTCCTTAAAAGGAACATCGTCAATTCACTTTGTGTACTATTTTCTTTCAAGAAAGAGTTAAGTGTCACAAATCAAACACCCCCATCTGACACAAAAAATGAATAACATGGTCTAAAAAGACCACCAGATAGTTTGATTGGATAACCTCCATGAAAATTAAACATTGGTATAATATGAGAAATGTCTTAAAAAGTGCAATAAGACCACATGATCCAACATTATTCCTTAAAAGGAACAACACCAATTCACCCTTAATACTATTATTTCTTAGGAAAAAGATAAGTGTCAATTCACCCTTAATACTACTATTTCTTAAGAAAAAGATAAGTGTCATAGATCCCAATCTCACTCACTCACTAGTACACATACACATTGAACAACAAGAACTTTAACCATGTAATATAATTACTATTAATAGGAAAATTAAACAATGCAAATAATACAAGCTGTAAGAAATGAATGAAAAAGTTTTTCAAAATTTTTAAATATAGACAAAATATACCCCAAAAAAAATAAAAATAATAATAATAAAAAAATAATAATGCAATAACTTAAAGTAATATATTTAATAATTATAATAATCATGATACTCTCCTTTTAACTCATTTTTATTGCTTCAACTTTAATTGATTTCAATCCAGTGATATGATCTCATGGAAACATGTCAAAGACAAGTTCCAGTGAAAATTTCATTTAAGTATAAAGCAATATATCCCATCCCATGACACTTTCAAGTATAAAGCAATATATCCCATCCCATGTCATGGAGCCATGTTCAACTAAACACAATATTCAATATTCTTTCCATATACATAATGTTGAAAGCCAATAGAAGCTTCTCCTAGACTATCAATTTTCACATGATGGTGTTTACGATGGTTTAGTTTGCTGGTTGTTTATTTTTTTCTTTAGTGGAAAATTGGAAAATGACAAAATAATGTCGGTGTTAGTGTTGTCAAAAGTCCAAGCTCAAAATCCATGAAAATATTAAAGATTTGTGGATACGGTGAGATTCAATGCCTTTAATGGACCTTGGTGATATAACTTTTTCGTTTATCCTTTCTCTAGGTCTACTTTTGTTTTGTTGTAAAATAAATTCAATGGTTGTGAGGGTGGGCATATATTCTTAACTAAAATATCTTAGATAATATGATAAATTTAAATGTGGAATGTTACTTTAAATTAATAAATTGAATTTGTACATTAAATTAAAATAATAAGAAAATTAATATATTTATTTAATTAAATAAAAACTTGGTTTTATATATAAAGAAAAAATTATAGTTTTTTTAAGAAAATTTTATATAAAAATTTAATAGATGTTTTTTTTTATATTTATGGGTAACATTTTTAGTAAATTTGTCGATATAAATTAGTGCATTTTTAACATACCCAACCATCCATAGGACGAACTACACCACTTAAACCGACCACAACCCACCCAACCACCCACAGGCGAGACACGCTACAGTCCAGGGACTCACTTCACAGTGAGTTATCTCAATTCAAATCACTTCTAAGTTAATCAAGGGACATGAAAACCACATGCGGAAATAAATATTCATGACACAAATTAAACTAATCCATGCACAACGATAACCAACAAACACACATGTTCTGAACATTAAATTCAAAGATAAATAAATACACAACGAAATAAAACATACACAGGTAAATAACCATAACAAAGAGCACTTATGTTTTCTAAAAAAAACATACCAACTGGCTACAAAACAAGGACGTTCCACCCAACCGTAGACACCAATGTTCCAAGTATCAATAGCAGTGTCACCCTCAAGCCATGGCTATGAATCCACAAGGATGGTTCTAGAGTGTCACTTGACTTCCCAAACTAGTCAACACTCAAGCTCTCATAGGCTTCTCAACACCCACACCAATCTAATTTCACAAGCTCTCTTCTACCTAGCCTACACAACCCAAGAGAATGGACCCCCTTCTCTGCCATGCAGTCCCTCAGGCTGTCCATCTCCTTCCAGGGCTCCAGTGCAGCTAGTCCAAAATCTCCATGCTGGGACTCTCATGAATCTTAGCCGTGAGAAAAAATGAGCATAGACCAAAGAATATCAAACATGTAGGTCTTTATTCATGGTTGGAATACACTGGCAGTCTCTAATACCAACAATACCATGGTTTCTCTTCAACAATTCGTTTTCCTTCCCCAAGCCAAGTGACACAAACCCCCCCCCACCTCTTGGGGCTCACACGACCTCCTGGTCTAGGATCGTTCATAGTAGGGAGCCGAATCATCTCTCGAGCTCCTGCTAAGCCCTTGACTCCTTATTCCATGGGCCTTTTTTCGCTTACCCTGCACGTAATTTCAAATTCACGAGGGTCTATTTTTCTGAGTGGAGAAATCCATGTGACCTCGAGCCAAGTCCGTGGGCTAATACCATTGAATGGCGCAGACTACAACACTTTGGGACTCCGAGTTTTGAGAGTTACAACAACAATACATGACGTTCCTCCCGAATGCTGAATACACGAATGGACGAATACCGGTGGAAATTAACAGCTCAGATTATGCGCTGAGATCTACGATTCTCCAGATCTTCAGGACTTCGAACTTCAGGGAGTTTACCTGTTCCAATGCGTTACTCTCTCGAATGTGTGAACTCTGAATTGATAGATCAGATGATTGACACTTACCTCAAACCAACGGGAGATCTGCACTCTGCGCTCTGGGCTTCGGAGCCTTCCACTTCTCTACACTTCAGATCCTATGGAGTGTCGAACTGGTGAAATCACGAAGGGGTGTGATCAACGGTCCACCTTTCCTTGTGAGTGGACGATCAAGATTTACTCTGGCCTTCGGGATTTCTCAACCCAAACAGGCTTACACCTCCATTCCTCCAGAGTAATGGATCTCTGAACTCCGAGATCTATCAACATGTGGCTTTCTGCGCCAATGGTTAAGATTCATTCTGGGTTTCAGAACTTCAGGAAGCTTGCACACTTTCACTAGAATGCCTCCAAATTGTCAGATAATTGGACTTCTAAACTCTGATGGATCTATGGACACGTGTGTCCACAATCGGATGATCTAGATCTTCTCCGGTTCCTGGGACTTAGGGACACTTGTCTTATTTGCACACAACACACGAAAACCTCCGAATACATAAAGTCCGAAGGAATTCAGGGGTTAACACCCATGCTACTTTCCCAGATCTGATGGGTAGGAAAGGTTTAAATCCTCTTTGAGTGGATCTCATCCACTTGACCTTGAAAATGCAAGGGTTATTCCCTTCAAAGACTTCTAGTCATTATTTCTCCCGAGCTTTAACACTTAAATGATTTGGGTCTCCGACGCACACCTTGCGCTTCACAAAAAACTTAACACTTGAATATTTTTAAGAAATATTCCCACACACTCCTTGCATTCATCTTCTTTAAGACTCTTCAACACTTAACTAAGTGTTGGCCCTATTCACACCTTTCAAGGGTCTTCTTGAGATTCTATACCCCGCTAAGTATACATGCACTCCTTTCACTTGCTTTGCGCAATTTCGTGATATCTCTTTTGAGATACTGAGTCTGAAAGCGACTCTGCCTTCGCACTCATTGCGTGGCTACTGTGCACTCCTTCCACCAGTATTTCAGAAGAGAAACAATTGAAACTTACAGAACACTACAAGTTCATTCAATTAACCATAAAATACACACACATGCATAACAACACATAAAAGAAAATAACATGAAATTACCCAATTAACTCATGGATATGCCAACTCAGAATTTGAGAACAATCTTCCTCTATTATATTCCTTCAAAAAATATTTACATGGGTTCTTACAACTCTCAACTTCTTCTCTACAACTCTCCTTAGCAACAATAGCAAATAATATTCAACAACAAATGACAATTCTCAACAACGTCATTTGGGCATAAACTACATACGTTTATACACGGAGGGGATTCTCGAGCCTTCCTTCCCACTAATCTAGTGCTATCATGTCATAATAAAAGCATTTTCCCACTAAGGCTTATTACAATAAATGACATTTACAACCCATATATGAGTCATTGCTCAATATATGTACAATCCTACAACTAATTAAGATAATTACAATCTTCAACGATCCTATGTAATGGCTCAAGCCTAAAAAAATTAAAAGCTCTTTAATTATAATCTTTTCAAAACATCAAATTGGTGTGCTCTCCTTGGGGTTTCAAAACATTTTGAACATGCGCGCTTGATGCTGAGTTGTCCTCCACTTGGCTTGATGAATGTTGTTGACGATGCTCCTGCATCATACTCATATGGAAAAAAAGATTCATGGACTCCTGTCCATGAGATCCTACACTGTCTTTCCATTCTTCCAGATATCATTATGAATTATCCAACTAGAATATTCTACTGGATGGTCTTTTCACTTAACCAGATACTCAAAATAAATTTTCCTCCTGGTCTTCTTAGCAATCCTCTTATCTAAGATCTTCTCTATCTGTTGTTTCTATGTAACGAGCATCTGTTGTTTCCACTGAATCGCCTCCTGACCATCTGTTCCTTCTGTATCATCCATCCTGTAACGGTACAGGTATGCTACATTGAATATTGGTGATATTCCAATGTCCTCTGGCAACTCAATCTCATAAGCATTCACAACAAAATTTTTGAGAATCTTACAAGGTCCTATCTTTTTCATCTTCAATTTGTTATATTTACCTTTTGGAAATATCTCTTTTCTCAGATGTGCCAAAACTTGATCTCCAACTTTGAAATGAACCTCTCTTCTTCTCTGATCTACTCTGATTTTGTACTTATGGTTTCTTTTCTGTAGCTGTCCCTTAATCTGATCATGCAACTTCTGCATCTTTGTGGAAAAATCCTTTGCTCCTGCACTTAAGAACTCATCTCGTCCCAAATCTCTTAACTCATAAATTCCTCTTGGATACATCCTGTACATTATCTGGAATGGAATTTTTCCAGTTCTCCTATTATTTGAGTCAATATATGAAAACTTTTCTTGGGGAAGAATTTGATCCCACTAGCTATTATGTCAATGACCAAACTCCTCAACAGGTTCCCCAAACTTTGATTTACCACTTCAGCTTGTCCATCAATTTTAGATGATATGATGAACTGAAAGAAAAACTTGTCCCCAGATTCTTCCACAAGGTCCTCCAAAACTGTCTGATCCAAGTGGATATTGGTGGCCACTTACTTTTTCCAACTCGCTCAAAACAATTTTCTGGCAATTTACTATTTTTAGTAGTTTTTAACTTCCGAGGCCATTTTGAGGGCCTAAATGAAGGTTTTTCGGGATCGATCTTCTTAATGATAGCCAAATTCTTCAATTGATCCCCAAAAATGAATCTCCTCGATGATACCTTTCCAACGGGCCATCGTGCACCTAAAATGTAAATCGTATGCAAACGTTACGACCCTGGGAAGTTGATGTACTAACTTACCCAAACGGGGCCCACATGACTTTTGGCGCTTCATCTCCTAGGGTTAGGTTTTTGGATGTCTAGGATTTTTTACATTCCTGTTTATTGTAAAAAGTTATTCAAATCCTCATTGTAATCATCTTCTTTCAAATGAGCGCAACTTTCACATCTTTTCTCAGAGATAAGCCGCCACCATTCCAACAAGCTTGTTTTCCGCTGCATTTTACAGTTTCAACTTATTTCCTTATTGAATATAAAACCAGTCCACTGATCCAAATTTTATGAGCATAACGAAATGAATATAGATTATTAAAATATTCTTAACACATAATAACAAAGATACAGTAAAACTGGTTTTCTATTCAATAAGGAAATAAGCTGAAACTGTAAAATGCAGCTGAAAACAAGCTTGCTGGAATGGTGGCGACTTATCTCTGAGAATATATGTGAAAACTGTGATCATTTGCAATAATATGATTACAGTGAGTCTCTGAAGGCATTTTTACAATAAACAGGAATGTTAAAAACCCTATAAATCTAAAAACCTAACCCTAGGAGATGAAGTGCCAAAAGTCATGTGGGCCCTGTTTGGGTAAGTTAGTACATCAACTTCCTGGGGTCGTAACTTTTGCATACGATCTCCATTTTAGGTGCACGATAGACCATTGGAAAGGTATCATCAAGGAGATTCATTTTTGGGTCTCAATCAACTATCATTGAGAAGCTCGATCCCGAAAAACCTTCATTTAGGCCCTCAAAATGGCCCCAGAAGTTAAAAACTGCTAAAAATAGTAAATTGCCAAAATTGCTAGAAAATTGTTTTGAGCGAGTTGGAAAAGGTGGGTGGTCACATATATCCACCTAGATAAACATCCTACAAACTTAGTTTCTCTGTCTAAGACTATGCTCCTTGGAAATCCATGTAATCTCACAATTTCCTTGCTAAACAAATTGGCTATATGAGTAGCATCATTGGTTTTGTGACACCGAATGAAATGTGCCATCTTCGAAAATCTGTCAACAACCAAAAATATTGAATCACTTCCTCTATGGGTTCTAGGAAATCCTAGAACAAATTCCATACTTATTGCATCCCATACCCTGTCTGGAATAGGCAATGGTTGATACAATCCAGTGTTTTGCTGCTTTCTTTTGGCATACTGGAAAATTATACATCTGTCCACAAATTTCTGTACATTGGACCTCATAACTGGCCAATAATACAAATAACTCATCTGTGCATATGTCTTATCATGGCCAAAGTGTCCAGCCAATCCTCGACTATGCTTTTCCTTCAACAAGTTATCCCTCATTGAGCACTTCAGGATACACAATTGACTTCCTTTGAATAACAATCCACCTTGGATTAGATATTCCATCCACTGATTTTTGTCCCTCAGCAAAGGGTTCTCACATGCTTGATAAGCTTCTTTAAAATCTGGGTCTTCTTGATACATCTCCTTGAGGTGCTCAAATCCCAAGGTCTCCAATTGAAATTACTGCAAGATCAAACATCTCTTGCTCAAAGCATCCACAACTTTGTTTGCGCTTCCACTAATATGCTTGATAACAAAACTAAAATTCTACATGAATTCTACCCATTTGGCATGTCTCTGTTTCAACTTATTTTGTTTGGTTATAAACTGCAATGCCTGATTATCAGAATATAAGACAAACTCTTTTGGAATAAGATAATGCCTCCATTTTTCAAATATTTAATCACATCATAAAATTATTTATCATACGTGGAATAATTCTTCTTAACATCATTCAACTTCTCACTAAAATAAGCAACATGCTTATTGTCTCGACTCAAAACTGCGTCGATGGCTACTCCACTAGCATCACATTTAACCTGAAATGTCTTCTTAAAATCTGGTAGAACTAAAACATGTTGTTTTGTTATATTTTATTTTATCACTCTAAACCCATTTTCAACCTCCCCTGTCCAATTAAAAGACTTATGCTCCTTCTTTATGGTGTCTAGTATAGGTGCGTAAATAGTGATGAAATTCCTAATGAATTTCCTATAAAAACTTTCCAATCCATGAAAAATTCTTACTTCAAAGACACATCTTGGAGAATGCCTATATATGATTTCCCTCACCTTCTCTGGATCCATTTTCAACTTATTTGAAGAGATTACAAACCCCAGATATACAAGTTCTATTTTCATGAAAGAACATTTATTTAAAATTACTAACAACTTCTCTTGCTGCAATGTTCTCAACACCATCTCCAGATGTATCAAGTGCTCTCCTTCAATCTTACTGAAGACTAAAATTTCATCTAGATAGACAATTACAAACTTACCAATAAATTCTTTAAGTACTTCATTCATCAACCTCATAAATGTACTAAGTCTATTTGTTAAGCCAAATGACATAACAAGCCACTCATACAATCCTTCATTCGTATTGAATGCGGTCTTCCATTCATCTCCCTCTCTCATCCTTATCTGATGATAACCACTCTTCAAGTCTATCTTGGAAAAAAAACTAGCTCCACTTAAACAATCCATCAAATCATCTATTCTAGGTAAAGGAAATCTATACCCGATGATTATCTTGTTGATGGCTCTAAAATCTATGCACATTCTCCATCCTCCATATTTCTTTGGACTCAAAACAGTTGGTACAACACACAGGCTCAAAATTTCTTTGATTAAACCCTTATCTAACAACTCTTGGACTTGATTCTTGACCTCTTCATTCTATCGAGGTGTCAATCTGTACGCTAATTTGTTTGGAAAACTTTCTCATAGAATAAGGTCGATATGATGATTGATGCTTTTGATAGGCGGTAAAGAGTGAGGTAACTCATCCACCACAATATTAGCGAACTCATCTAACAAATCCTGAACTTATATAGGAAAATAATTCATAGAAGCACTTGTGAGAATGACTCTCGTCTTACCTACAACAACAAATTGCATTTCCTGTTCTTTCTTGACTTATTTCAAGAGTTCCTTCTCACTCATGAGAAGTATAGTTGGACTAGCTTCCTCTTTGATTCCTTTATCTTCTATTGGAAGCAACATTTGTTTACACCCATTTTTATCCAGGGTATAAGTGTTATTCCTCCCATCACGTATGGAATTCTTGTCATATTGGCACGGTCTCCTCAACAAAACATGGCAAACGTACATAGGTATAACATCACACAAAACTTCATCATTATAACCACCTATCTTAAACTCAAAACATTGTCGACTTACCATGACTTGATGTCCTTTATGCAACCAAGATACCTTGTATGGATTCGAATGTGCAGTTGTATCCAACTTTAACTTTTCCACCATCTTTGTAGATACTAAATTATCGGCACTCTCGCTGTCTATGATTACTTTTCATACACTATCTCTGGTCTTGTAAGTAGTTCTGAACAAACTGTTCCTCTGGACTGGTTCTCTCACCTCTTTCTCTGGCTTAACGGTAAATTTCCTCATCATGAGTGATCTTCCTTCATTTGTAGCTTTTGACTTCATCTCTGTCTCCACAATCTTCTTTTGTCCTTCAGAAATGTGAGCTTCTCATGTTCCTGTATTCTTCCTCTCAGGACATTCCCAAGACATATGTCCTGTCTTTCCACATGCATAACACTTCACTTCTCCTCCTATGCCTCTTCCTCTTCCTTTTGGAAAAGAGTTTCTTCCTCCATAATGTCCTCCTCTAGAACTTCCTTCTCTTTCTGTCTGACTGTGATATCTTCCAACTTATGGTCTGGGCTTCTGGAATTTTTCTCTGCCGATTCTTCTGCCTTTGTTAGGTCCTTTTCCTTTGTTTATTTGACTTTGCTTCCTTGCCAATTATTCCTATGATTTTAGGGCTACCTGATAAGCATATTCCATATTTCTCATTGTCATCATGCCAATTTCATCCTGAATTTCATATCTCAGGCCATTCATGTACCTGACAACCTTTTCTTCATCATTCTCCCTATGTCCTACTCTGATGTTCATCTTATAAAACTCTTCAGTGTACTCCTTCACTGACAAACCTTTCTATCTCATATTTTGTATCTTTCTAAACAAATTACTTGATAATCCTTAGGTATGAACTTAGATTTTAAGTTCTGGTGCAGACCCCCTCCTCTCCAAGGGCTGCGCGACCTCTCAGTCTAGGATCTTCTCAAGATTGAATTGAAATAGTCTGCGATTCCCTGCTGAAGCCTCTAAGAAAATAATCCATAGGTCTCTATGAAAATTCCTCCCACGTGAACAAGCGCTAAGTGCAAGCCTTTTTCCATGTGACCATGCCTTGTGACCACACGCTTATTTGAAAAGGTGCATTGTGATTTTGCGTATTGGCTATATGAGTCAACCGACTCTCCATCCTTCGAACTTCCAGGTCCTGAAATTACGACAAGGGTCTAGCAAATGCTAGCTCCTCGCTTATCCTCCATCCATATGACCTGGGGCCAATCCTTCCGAACGCGTTGGGATTTCACGTATCGGGAACTCCCGATGCAGTTCACCTCCATTCTCCTAATCATTCGATACTCGAAATTATGAAATATTTGGATCAGATCAACGGTCCACATTGTCTCTCCAGTCAACGACTGTGATTATGTCACGATTTCACATTTCACGAATCCTCACAACTCGTACCTCCAACTTCTCGATTTACGAATCAGCAAAACACTGATCTATCTCCATGTGTCCTCTTTTAATGGATGATCATGATGATTTCAGGATTTCGTGTTTCACGATTTTTTGAATTTCACTCTGTTTCTTCCAAATCTTTTGGTTTCGCGAAATTCCGATGACTCCTTGCGAACTAGTGCACTACTTCTCCAAGATCTAACAACTTGTAAGATTTCGCCTCTCTCTGAATGGGTCTTGACCCTCGATCTTGTCCAATCTTCAAAATTATTTTCTGAAGGATTTCTCCCGCTCAATCCTTCGTACTTGTTCTTTTTTCAAACTTCAAGTTTTTGCGCTCCACCTCTGAATGCTTCAACTCTTCAAAACTTAGAAACTTTTCTAAGTGTTTCCTTTCGAGACTTAAAACCACTGCTCCTCCTGAAATTTTGGCAAATGAAATTTAAATCTCTCCCCTTAGTGCACACTTGTACTCTGTTTCTTTTTCA
Source organism: Picea engelmannii (assembly GCA_009831015.1). Lineage (NCBI taxonomy): Eukaryota > Viridiplantae > Streptophyta > Pinopsida > Pinales > Pinaceae > Picea > Picea engelmannii. Next base: position 133,963 of record ML812255.1, read on the forward strand.
AAAGACTTTCTGACGCCCTCCTGGCATACTCTACCCTCAACCTCCCGAGATTTCAAACTTTAACACAAGTTTGTTTCTATACACATTCCTTGCGCTCAATATGCACACTCTGTATATGGAATTTCCCCACTATCTCTTCTAAGCTTTAAGTCGAAAAAGACTTCTTCACACACACTCCTTACGCTCTGTATGCACTCCTTCAATAATCTTACAGAAGAGAAACAATTGAACTCATTCAATTATTCATTCATTCACTATGAACATCATCCATTCACAAACACATAAGAACATAGTCAAACTATAAGAATATCAACACTGTGTATTTGGGTCAATTTCCTCTGTTCTATTCATTTAAGAAGAAAACATAATTACAATCATTTATCCTATACAACTATTACAAGAAAAACTTGTCTAAGAACCCATAACTTTTTTGCTCTTCTTCCTCCTATATAAATACTATTACATTTTGTTCAAGCGGTTACCTACTCAATTAAGGAAACCTAATGACTAATCAGGGTTAATATCCCACACCTGTAATACATTTACATTCGTGTAAAGGATTTACAATTGTTCCATCATTTCAAACGGTGGCCCGATTTTACACAACTAAAATTAATTAACGAGAATTCCAAAAAGCCTTCGCACCGCTTCCAAGCTAGTTAATTGTTGGTTCAACTCCTTCAATGTGTTCAGGTGTCAATTCCAATTCCACGTCAGCTTCCTTTTGATGTGATTGCGATGCTCCTGCATCATACTCCTCTGGCTAAAATATTCATGGACTCCTGTCCATGAGCTCTCGCACTGTCTTTCCATGTTTCAAAATATCAAGTTCAGTTACCCAACTTGAATCTTCCATTGGGTGATATTTCCACTTTACCAAATATCCAGGATACATTTTTCTTTTAGTTTTCCTTCCAACTCTTTGATCTAAAATTTTCTCCATCTGAGGTTTTTCTACTATGTGCACCTGTTCTTCCCACTAAATCTCTTCTTGATCATCCAATTCTCCTGTATCATCTCTGTTATAAAGATACAAATATGCAACTTTGAATATCGATGATATCCCAATATTATCTAGCAACTCAATCTCATAAGAATTTACTGCAAATTTTCTAAGTATCTTGCATGGTCCTATCTTTTTCATCTTCAACTTATAATATGTTCTTCTGGGAAACCTTTCCTTCCTCAAATGAGCTAAAAATTCATCTCCCACTTGAAATTGAACTTCCCTTCTTCTCTGATCAATTCTGTCCTTATACTTTTGATTACTATCCTGTATCTGCCTCTTAACTTGATCATGAAGTCTTTGCATTTCTGTAGCAAAATATTCTGCTCCAGTGCTCCTAAATTCATCTTGTTTCAATTCTCTCAATTCTATAACCCCTCTCGACTGTATTCCATGTACTATCTCAAATGGAATTTTTCCAGTGCTTCTATTAACTGAATTATTAAATGAAAATTCTGCTTGTGCCAGAATCTGATCCCACTGATGACCTTGTTTAGTGACTAAACTCCTTAAAAAATTTCCCAGAATCCTATTCACCACTTCGGTCTGTTCGTCTATCTGAGGGTGATATGATGAACTAAAAGATAAATTAGTTCCTAGCCTCTTCCATAGAGTCCTCCAAAAGTGTCCCACAAACTTAGTAGCCCTGTCTGATACCATGCTTCTGGGAAATCCATGTAATCTCACAACTTCTCTAAAAAACAAATTGGCTATGTGTGTAGCATCATTTGTCTTCTAGCATGGTATGAAATGTGCCATATTGGAAAATCTATCGACCACAACAAATATAGAATCACTTCCCTTCCAGGTTCTAGGTAATCCCAATAAAAAATCCATACTAATTGCATCCCAAGGTCTTTCCAGAATAGGCAATGGCTGATACAAACCAATGTTTTGTCTCTTCCCTTTTGAATGTTGACAAATCTTACATCGGTCTACAAATTTCTTCACATATATCCTCATACCTGGCTAATAATACAAACTACTCAACTGTGCAAATGTTTTATCATGCCCACAATGTCCGACTAAACTTCCACTATGTTTTTCCTTCAACAAATGATCTCTCATTGAACATCTTGGTATGCATAATTGGATTCCTTTAAACAACAATCCATCCTGGATCAAATATTTTGACCATGATTTGTTATCCCTCAACAAAGGATTTTCATATGCTTCATAAGCCTCCTTAAAATCTGAATCTTCCCGATACATTTCCTTAAGTTGCTCAAACCCTAAGGTCTTCACTTGAAATTCTTGTATAACCAAACTTCTCCTGCTCAAAGCATCTGCAACTTTGATAGCACTTCTAGAAATATGTTTAATAACAAAAGTAAAATTTTGCATGAATTCTACCCACTTAGTGTATCTCTGATTCAACTTCTCTTGCCTAGTAATAAATTGCAAAGCTTGATTATAACTATACAAGACAAACTCCTTTGGAATTAAATATTGTCTCCATTTTTTCAAAGATTGAATCACTGCATAAAATTCCTTGTCATATGTAGAATATTTCTCCTTAGCATCATTCAACTTCTCTCTGAAATAAGCAACTGGCCTATTATCCTGACTCAAAACTAGTCCAATGGCTATCCCACTTGCATCACACCTCACCTAAAATGCCTTTCTAAAATATGGTAAAACCAGAACTGGTTGTTATGTTATCTTCTTTTTCAATACTCTGAATCTTTTCTTAGCCTCCTCTGTCCAATTAAAATACCTATGTTTCTTCTTCACAATGTCCATCATGGGTGCACATATACCACTGAAATTTCTAATAAACGTTCTATAAAAACTTGCTAAACCATGGAAACTTCTCACCTCAAATATGCTCCTAGGTGACGACCACTCTTTGATTGCTCTCACCTTTTCTGGATCCATCTTCAATTCATTTGAAGAGATCACAAAACCCAAATATATGAGCTGTGTCTTCATAAAATAACTTTTCTTCAAGTTTATTAACAACTTTTCTTGCTGCAATTTCCTCATCACTAATGTCAAGTGCTTTAAATGTTCTTCGTCTATTTTGATGAAAACTAGTATATCATCCAGATATACAATGACAAATTTACCTATGAAGTCCTTCAATACTTCATTCTTCAACCTAATAAATGTACTTGTGGCATTTTTCAATCCAAATGGCATGACTAGCCATTCAAAAAAACCTTCATTTGTCTTGAATGTTGTCTTCCACTCATCTCCCTCTTTCATTCTTATATGATGATATCCACTCTTCAAGTATATTTTTGAAAAATAACTTGCTCCACTCAAACAATCCATCAAATCATCCATCCTAGGTAAAGGAAATCTATACCTGATGGTAATCTTGTTGATGGCTCTGGAATCTGTACACATTCTCCATCTTTGGACTCAATATAGTTGGCACTGCACATGGGCTTAGACTTTCCCTGACTAAAATTTTATCCAACAACTCCTGAACTTTCTTCTTAACTTCTTCATTCTCTCGAGGTGTCAATCGATACACTGCTTTGTTCAACAAACTGGCTCCTGGAATCAAGTCAATATGGTGGCTAATACTCCTAATAGGTGGTAATGAGTGAGACAACTCATCCACTACTATGTCAACAAAATTCTCCAACAATTCTTGGATTTCTTTAGGTAAATCATCCACAAAAGTATTGGTAAGGATAAATCTTGGCTTCCTTACTACAATAAATTTAATTTCTTGATCTTTCTTGACCTCCTTCAAGAGTTCCTTCCCACTCATGAGAAGTGTTTTTGTGCTGGCTTCTTCCTTTTCTTTTTTCTCTTCTATTGGCAGTAAAATGTGGGTTCTACCATTCTTTTCCAGAGTATAGGTATTTTTGCTCCCATCATGGATAACATTCCTATCAAACTGCCATGGTCTCCCCAACAAAATATGACAAACATCCATGGGAATTACATCACACAGAATCTCATCTTTACAACCCCCTATTTTAAATTCAACTTTGCATTGTTGACTTACCATTACTTGATGTCCTTTCTACAACCATGATACTTTGTATGGAATTGGATGTGCATTTGTCTCCAACTTCAACTTTTCCACCATCTATGTTGATACTAAATTATCAGTACTCCCACTGTCTATAATCATCTTGCAAACTTTTTCCTTTGTTTTGTAAGTAGTTCTGAACAACCTTGTTCGTTGAACTGGGTCTTCTATTTCTTTCTATGGATTTAGAAGAACTTTCCTAATTATAAGATTTTGTCCTCCTTCTACAGCCTTTGCTTCCAAATTCTTCTGGGCTTTAGAAATGTGTGCTTCTCCTCCTCCTTCTCTCTTCCTCTCAGGACATTCCCAAGACATATGTCTTGTATTTCCATAGGCATAACATTTAACTCCGCCTCCTCTACTTCTTCCTCTTCCTCGAGGAAAATAATTTCTCCCACCAAATGGTCTTCTTTGGGAACTTCCTTCTCTTTCAAAATGACCATATGATTTCTCATTCTCATCCTTAGCTTTCAGTGCCTTATCATAGACAATTCCCTTACCTCTATTTAAGCCTCTACTTTTGTTTCGCTGGCTCTGATTTCTGGCCAACTTTTCTTCTACCTTCAGTGCAATATGATAAGAATCTTCCACTATCCTCACAGTCATCATACTGATTTCATCCTAAATTTCATACCTCAAACCATTTACATACCTAACAAATTTTTCATCATCCTTCTCTCTTTGTCCAGTCTTAATATTCAACCTATAAAATTCTTCTGTATACTCTTTCACTGTCATACCCCTCTGCCTCAAGTTCTGCAATTTTCTGAACAACTCTATCCGGTAATCCTTAGGTATGAATTTAGCCTTCAGTTTGGCTACCATCCTGTCCCAATTATTTATCTTTTGTTTGCCTTTGCTCCTCCTTTCTGCCTGTAGTTCATCCCACCATAGTGCTGCATGTCCCTTTAATATGGTGACAACATGTCTCACCTTCCTTCCTTCATCGACGTGTTCATAGTCAAAATACTTATCCATGGACCTTATTGATTCCAATAGTTATTCAACATCCAAATTACCTTCATACATGGGAACGTCCATATTTTCTCTAGCTCCCAACTTCACAACAACTTTCAATAAGCGTTCTTCACCCTCATATTCCACTGTATCTTCTTCAACTTCTATTTCTTCTCTTTCTACATCGCTGACATCTTCAATGACATGTGTTATCCTTTGCATTTCTTCCATCGGTTCCAACCTTGTGTGAAGTTCTCTCACTTCTCTTCCTACAACACGGTTTGCCATAGGTGGTCCTGTGCGTATCCTCGACGACATCGCTTCAATTGTTCCTAACACACTAAGTTCAACTTCAAATCTTTTTCAGGCTTTGATACCACTTGATGAAAAACCCCTCCTCTCCAAGGGCTACGCGACCTCTCGGTCTAGGATCTTCTCAAGACTGAATCAAAACAGTCTTCGATTCCCTGCTGGAACCTCTAAGAAAACAATCCATAGGTCTCTAAGAAACTTCTTCCCATGTGAACAAGTGCTAAGTGCAATACTTTTTCCACGTAACCATGCCTTGTGACCACACACTTATTCAAAAAGGCGCGTCGCGATTTCGCGTATCGGATATATGAGTCAACCGAATCTCCATCCTTTGAACTTCTGAGTCCTGAATTTCTGACAAGGGTCTAGCGCATTTTATGTCCTCCCTTATACTCCATCTATATGACCCTTCACTATGACCTGGGGCCAATCCTTCCAAGTGCGTCACGATTTCTCACATCGAGAACTCCTAATGTGGCTCACCTCCGTTCTCTCGATCCTCCGATACCCAAAATTGTGAAATATTCGAATCAGATCAATGATCCACACTTACTCTCCAGTCAACGGCTGTGATTATGTTGCGATTTCGAGTTTCATGACTCGTACCTCCAACTTCTCAATTTACGAATCAACGAAATGTTGATATGTCGCCACATGTCCTCTTTCAATGGATGATCCTGAGGATTTTGTGATTTCACGAATTTCACTCTGCTTCTTCCAAATATTTTGGTTTTGTGAAATTTTGATGACTCCTCGCGACTAACTGGTGCGCTACTTCTTCGAGATCTAAAGGCTTGTAATATTTCGGCTCTTTCTGAATGGGTCTTGACCCTCGATCTTGTCCAATCTTCAAAATTCCTTTTTTAAGGATTTCTCCCACTCAATCCTCCATACTTGTTCTTTCTTCAAACTTCAATTTTCTGCGCTCCACCTCTGAACGCTTCAACTCTTCAAAACTTAGAAAATTTTCTAGGTGTTTCCTCTAGAGACTTAAAATCACTCCTCCTCCTGAAATTTTGGCAAATCAAATTTAAATATCACCCCTTAGCACACACTTTCATTCTGTTTCTTTTTCAAAAGACTTTCTGACGCCCTCTTGGCATACTCTGCGCTCAACCTCCCGATCTTTCAAACTTTAACACGTTTGTTTCTATATGCACTCCTTGTGCTCAATATGCACACTCTGCATACATAATTTCCCTGCTATCTCTTCTGATCTTTAAGTCAAAAAATACTTCTTCACACGCACTCCTTGCGCTCTGCATGCACTCCTTGCATAATCTTACATAAGAGAAACAATTGAACTCATTCAATTATTCATTCATTCACTATGAACATCATCCATTCACAAATACATAACAAAACAATCAAACCATAACAATATCAACACTGTGTATTTGGGTCTATTTCCTCTGTTCTATTCATTTCAGAAGAAAACATAATTACAGTCGTTTATCCTTTACAACTATTACAAGAAAAACTTGTCTAAGGACCCAAAGCTTTTTCTCTCTTCTTCCTCCTATATAAATACTATTACATTCTGTTCAAGCGGTTAACTACTCAATTAATGCAACCTAATGACTAATCAGGGCTAATATCCCACACTTGTAATACATTTACATTCGTGTGAAGGATTTACAATGGTTCCGTCATTTCAAATGGTGGCCCGGTTTTACACAACCAAAATTACTTAACGAGAAATCCAAAAAGTCTTCGCACTGCTTCCAAGCTAGTTAATTGTTGGTTCAACTCCTTCGATGTGTTCAGGTGTCAATTTCAATTCCACGTCCGCTTCCTTTTGATGTGATTGCGATGATCCTGCATCAATTTCGCTACCATTCTATCCAAACTCTTAATTTTAGAATTACCTTTGCATCTTCTATCAGCTTGCAATTTGTCCCACCATAATGCTGCATGTCCTTTCAATCTGGTCACATCATGCTTCACTTTCTTCTCATCATCAATCTCCTTGTAATCAAAGTATTTATCTAAAGCACTTATCCATTCAAGGAATTTCTCTACATTTAAATTACCTTCGTACATTGGGACCTCTATTTTTTCTCTAGTTCCCAGCTTGACACCATCTTTCAGTAGTTGCTCCTCTTATACTTGTTCTCCTGCAACTTCTTCAAATTATATTTCTTCATTGTCAGATTCATTGACATTTCCAACATTAGGTGCTCTTCTCTACATTGTCTCCATGGAATATAACATTGCATGCAGTTGTCTCATCTCTTCTTCCATGGTTGCATTGACAACTGGTCTATATTTGTGTCTCCTTGCTGGCATGGTTCCAAGTCTTCTCCTTTTCCTGCTGTCCGTGGACAAATTCTATGATCTGATACCACTTGATGAAAACCCCCCCACCTCCTAGGGCTAGCAAGACCTCCTGGTCTAGGATCGTTCATAGTAGGGAGCTGAATCAACTCTCGGGCTTCTGCTGAGCCCTTAAATCCTTATGCCACATGCCTTTTCCCCCTTACCCTGCATGCAATTTCAAATTCACGAGGGTCTATTTTTCTACGCGGAGAAATCCACGTGACCTCAAGCCAATTCTATGGGATAATAACCATGAATGGCATAGACTATAACACTTTAGGACTTTAGGCTTCAAGTGTTCCAACAAAAATACACGATGTTCCTCCCAAATTATGAATACACGAATGGATGAACAACGACGGAAATAAACGACTCATATTATGCATTGAGATCTATGACTCTCTAGAACTTCAGAATTCCAGAATTCAAGTATTTTACCCATTTCAATGCATAATTGTCCCCAATGTGTGAACTCTGAACTAATAGATCAGGCGGCTGACACTTACCTCAAACCAACGGGAGATCTACACTCCACGCTCTGGGCTTCAGAGCCTTCCACTTCTCTACACTTTAGATCCTCCAGAGTGATGAACTGGTGAAATCGTAAAGGGGTGTGATCAATGGTCCACCTATCCTTGTGAGTGGATGATAAAGATTCAATTCGACCTTTAGGAGTTATCAACCCAAATAGACTTACACCTCCGTTCCTCTAGAGTACCAAAACTATGAACTTTGAGATCTGTCGACATGGCTCTTTGCGCCAATGGTTAAGATTCATTTTGGGTTTAGGAACTTCGAGAAGCTTGCACACTTCCACTACAATGCCTCCAAATTGCTAGATAACCAAAATTCCAAACTCTGATGGATCTATGGACACATGTCTCCACAATTGGATGATCCAGATGTTCTCCAGTTCCCCGAACTTTGAGAAACTTGTCTCCTTTGCACATAACACACAAAAACTTTTAAAATTCCTACTCAAAATGTTTTTTTGGATTTTACTTCATTTGTTGTGTTGACCTTTCATCAAACAGTTTGCTTCTGGAGTGTTTGTATGTGTTTGTTGATATGAGAGTTTACAAACAATTTGTATCCTTTGAAAGAGTGTGTGATTTTACAATTATGCCAACAAGGATGAACATAAACATAGAGCATATAACATAGTTTAGTTGAATTAAATTCAAGGCAAAAATATTACATGGAGCAACAATCATAAAGGCAGATCTGACCTGAGTTTTAGTCAATATGTTGCCTTCTTATAGTGATTTCCAGCCACCAGAATTCAATACACAATCTCCTCATAAAAGTGCACCCTATGCTGGAGATATAGATTCTATATATGACATCAACCTAGCCTATAATCTTATCAGAACTGAAAATATATGACAAAATCAAATAAAAACGCCTTCCTCTTGTTCAACTCGACCAACAATGGATGAATATCTATCCCAAGTACAAATAAACTCTCCTCTATGTTGATATCTTAGTTCTGGGTAATGTATTGTTTCCTGCCACCAATGTATCAACCCAACATCAACATAACATGCCCAAAAGAGGGATACATGACCCCCACACTTGTATTTTCACCTTCTGCAAGGAGATATGCTCCCAAACTTTATGGATCACACCCAAGACAAGGGATACGACCCCAGTATTGGTGTTTCTGATTTCTGCAGTGAGATATATGCCCTTGAGGTGATGTGTACACCCCACACAAGTAATAAATCTCCCAAAAATATGAGGAATCACTCAAACTATCTTCAAATTAGTAAAACGAAGGAGGAAGTCACCCAAGTAAAGAAAAATCGTTGAGCAGTGATAATACTCAGTCTCTGAAGCAAGCACAACCTTTCCAAAATTATTACAACGCAACAATGAAGTAAACTCACCCTCCTTGATTAAATTGATCCCCACACATCCAGATTAACTATCGAATGGAGGAACTCAATCGAGTGAAGTGCAATGAATAAGTATGAAGTGACTTCTTCCTCAGATCTGACTAGGGTGTATAGTTTCAACACCGAAACCAGAGATAGATGAAGGGTTTACAAAACCATAGACTCCTTCCTCAAGAGCTCTCCAAGATCTAATTTTCAAATGAGAAAATACAAGAATGAGGGGTGCCTCCTCTTTTCCCTTCTTTTATTTCTTAGTTGAGTTATTTCCCGCTAACTTTACTTTTTAATTTTGTTTTAAAGTCACTTTATGCTTGCACACTTTATAATTTTTAAGTGACTTTATTTTGCCTAAGAACCATGTCCCCCCTTTTCCCCTTTTCACTTTATAAAGTCATTTCCTAGGCAAAAGTTGAGTTCCCTAGGTAAATTCTCTGACTTAGTCTACAGGAACCAATTTAGGCTAGCGAAACCATTCCTTATGCTTCCTAGGCAAACAGGGACATTACAGTCCTCCCCGCCTGAGATCGCTTGTCTGCAAGCAACTATAATCCAGGATGTTGCAATATCTGCTCACCTTCCCAAGTAGCATCCCCGATAGGTAGATTTTTCCATTTGATTAGGTACTCTTTAATGCTCATGTTCCTTAATTTCCTCTCTCTGGTCTCCAACACCTCCTCTGGAATTAGAATCAATTGCCCCTCCTCATCCAATGGTGGCAACTCTGTAAAAATCAAAACATGTTGTCCCATTGCCTTCTTGAGGCATGAAACATGAAAGACATTGTGTATCTTACACCCCTCTGGAATCTCTAACTCATAAGCTACCTCCCTGACTCGCCTTAAAATCCCGTAGGGACCATAGAATTGTGGCTTCAATTTCTCTTTCCCTTTCATTTTCAACGATGATTTCATGTATGGATGTAAGCAGAGGTATACCAAGTCTCCCACCTCGAACTGTGCTCCACTCTACGCTTGTCGGTGTACATATTCTATTGATTATGTGCCATTTGTAGGTTATATTTGAGAGTTCACAAGATGTTATAACTCTCCTGAATCCAATCTTTGGCTTTGGGTGCTTTTCTGTCCCCAAATGATCGATCCACAAAGGTGGTGGAATCATAACCATACAGATCTTTGAAAGGTGTCATCCTGATCGACATGTGATAAGTGGTGTTATAGAAATGCTCACCCAAGTGTAGGTATTTGATCCACGCATTTTTTTTCCCCGATACATAATTTCTCAAATACCCCTCGAGCCACTTGTTTACAATTTTTGTTTACCCATCAGTCTGAGGTTGATAACTGGTACTAGGTGTTAATTCTGTCCTTACCAGTCTTAAAATATCCTGCCAAAATCCCCCCATGAATATACTGTCTCGATCACTGACAATTGTCTTGGGTAGTCCATGTAGCCAAAATACTTCTCTGAAGAACAATTCCGCTAGTTGCGCTACAGAGTATTTGGATGATATGGCGAAGAAATGAGTGAATTTAGTAAGCCTGTCAATCACCATGTAAATACAATCTTTCCCCTGAACCAAGGGCAACCCTGTGATAAAATCCATCGAAATGCTTTCCCACTTTTGTTCAGGAATGTGAAGCGGTTGGAGAAATCCTGCTGGGTGGGTATGTTCCACCTTGTTTTGTTGACAGATGTGTCATTCCTATACAAAATTAAATACATCAGTCTTGAGACCCTTCCAAGAGAACCTCTCTTGAATTTGTCTATAAGTCTTTAGGTATCTTGGATGACCTGCTGTTGAAGGAAAATCTCCCTGTAGACAGGTAGATCTCCTCAAAGAGCTAGAATCTTAACTCTAAGACAGAAAGTGATTAACTCTAAGACAAAAGTACCTTTTACCAGTGTTTGTCCCTGCATGCTCCAACTTGAGCTCCAATCTTTCGCTCCTCGATGGATCCCGTAGACAAACAAAGTACGACCACTTCCTACTCTATCAAGACTAGTCCAAAATAGGTCTATCTACTAAAGAGACAAATTCATGTGATATTGAACACGAATTAGAAAGAAACAGGCCAAGCAAATTATATTAATGAGGACAAAACATTTCTTACAGTCGTAGATGGATTGCAGCAGTTTCGTCAAGTCCTCCTTGTCTACCCCTTGCTCAAAATATCCATGATCTGAATGATGATAGCTTCACCGATTGCTCCCTATGAGATCATAGGTCTCTTGTTCCCAAATTATCTCTGTTCTAGCACCACTTACAAGATCATAAGTTTGGTGTGATTCTCCCTTTCCAGTCCTCTTTCACCATGAGAAAGCTTGCTTATATAGCCTTGGAGAGGCTCAACAACTTGAGATATCCTTGGGGTGATTTGAGGATTTTCCTCCTCCAGTTAGAGATCTTCCCTAAGATCATGGCTTGATTGAGAATTCGAACCCAACTGCCTTCGAAGAATGAAAATATCCTTCCCCCATTCTTCTCAACAAATCAACTGCTGCCTAAAATAGGTAGCGCTCCCTCAAAATGGCACTTAGAGCGCTATAACTCTCCTTAGTAGTGTATAGGGGAGCGCCAACACTCTTGAGGGTAGGAGCGCTCCTGAAAAAGGGCTAAAGCAGCACTATAACACTCCCTAATGGCTTATGGGGGTGTGCTAGCACTCCTGAGATAGTTATAAGGGAGCGCTCCCCTCCAAAAACTCAATTTTTTGGGTGCTTTCAGATGGAAAAAGGTTCATAAGCCTGTTGACTCATTTCTCTTCTTCCAAATCAGATGTTTGAGGTGTTTCAAGTGTCCTTCTCATGTCATTATAGACATGGCATAGACATCATGGAAGTATGCTTTCTTTGACCCTTGCGACACTTGTGAGCAAATTGCGACACTTGCGACACTTATAATGATGACACTTGCAACACTATCAAAGTGAGTATTTTTGATGTGTAACAGATTGCCCCCCAAAGTATGAAGTTAGAAGACAGGAAATGATAACTGAAATGATTTGTAGACTTTCAAGCAAGGGTATAGATGCAGAGAACTTGACAAAAGATGCACACAAACATCCAACAAATATTATGACATGTTTCAAACCCAAGGCAGGCATACCTATGCTTGGGTGATCAAGACTTGCAAGATATGGCCTCCATAAAATACAATGTGGATCCATAATTGTATTGAGAAAAAGGTATAGCCACTGAAAATACACTGTGGATTTATACTCTTATGACATGAACTGATCGTAGCCACGAAGAATACACAGTGGATCTACGAGATGACAAGACATAGCCACGACCAATAAAAAGTGGATCTATGTAACAATATATGTGTCATTGTTCAAAAGAAACTCCATCGCAACCTGGGAAAAGTACATATCAAAGTGATCACTCAACCCAGGGTCTTCTTACCGATCCTAATGTAGTACAAATCTAACCATGTGAATAGATGTCCTAATGTCGAACATGGTAGAAACCACTTGATTACCAGTCAATGATGTAAACCGTTAACAAGCGCGAGGGAGATCACCATTAATGTCAATGATTCCCAATGTACTCTAGTACATTCCAATGAATGTGAATGGATGAGCTGAAGTCGAACATCTGTGGAATCATCTGATCAGAGGTCAATGATGTAAACCCACTGTCGAATGTGAGGAGGCCTGCCATTGAGGCATGCAGGTCCCAAAGTACTAACTGGTTTCTAAGGCTAGTTTCTGGATAATGTGTTGAAGTCGACAAGAATAGACTCGTCGAAGGAGGGCCTTGATGTATCCCCCATCAACAACATGAAACGGACACAGAGATGTAATTGGTAGATCAAATGAACATGGACTAACATGGGTATTGAGACAAGATATTTGTGATGGCTGACTCTCGAGGCGGATACTTCCCTTGAACACTAAGGCACAACAACAGAAACATGACATGGACCAAAACTAGACGATGCAATGGATGCTGTGACTTACGTCAGGTGACCCAAAGGAGTGAAAGAAACTCAAAGGATTGGCTCAGTGCAGAGGTTTAGTGGATTAATATGTGCGCAAAGACAAAGTGCCGTGTTCAAGGGTGACTCTAAGAGTTACTTGGTAATGTTCTAAAAAAGAAACTGCTTGACTTACTTCTTTCAAATTTTCCCCCATCCAGATATACGAGTACCTCTTTTTTAATTTAACGATCTTGAGGAGGATAACACATGCTCGATAAAAATCACCTTCGGTAAGTTCCTCTTCCTTTGTTTAACGAAATAGAAGAAGTAAGGGTTCGGTCCCGTATGAGCCTGTCGATGTTTTTTTTAGCGAGTCCAAAGACATAAAACTCGAAGGTTTTTCGTGATTATAGAGTCTGGAAAAACACTTAAAAGAGAAATCTCTCAGTTCCTTTTTCATAAAGTCGTCTGATGAGACCGAAAAAGAGATAAAATATCGCTCAACAGACGTTTTCTTCAAATAATTTAACGAGCGTGAAGAGAACAAGGTCGCTCGGTAATCTTTTCATCTTTAGAGAGTTTGAAAAGAACTTAAAGATGACTCCAGTGTTGTCCTTTTTCATAATTTTAGTCTCGCGAGGCCGAAAAAGAGATAAATTATCACTCGAGAGACGACCTTTCAAACCGTTTAACGAGTGGAAAAGGAAGCAAGATCACTCACCAATCTTTTCATGCGTAGAGAGTCTGAAAAGAGCTTAAAGGAGACTCTAGGGGGTTCCTTTTTCATATGTCCATACAGGTCCGAAAAAGAGACAAAAGTCTACCCGGATGCATTCTCATGTATTTACGAGCACGAGAAAGAACAAAGACTAAGCTCAGTATGCCCCCAGCTTGAAAGCTAGTGGCTTACCTCCATAAAGAGCATCAAAGGTTGGAGACATGCCCTCCAAGCTTTGATTCATTCACCAGCTCTGAGGTCATCACCAATTTCTCTAGTAAATGAGAAAAAGGAGAAAGGTGGATGAAAAGAAGGTTCAAGAGAGGTGACTGTTTCATTTTTTAACGAGCTTGACACAGGAAAAGAACTATGCTCAAGGTCTCTGTTTCATTTTTTAATGAGATTGCCAAAGAGAAGAGAAACTATGCTCGTGGTTTCGTCTAGATCATGGCTTCCAAGAGGATAATGCTCTGGAAGGGTTCCATGTCAAAGGAAGAAATGTGGTCATGGCCTCCAGGAGATCTTCGCTGGATGGAAGATAATCACTCGAGAAGGAACACATATCGAGGGTCGCGATAGGATTAAGGAGATCAGGCTCTAATAATCCTACCGAAGAAATCACCATGTCCACTACCAGATCCAAATCGTCAAAAGTTGAAAGCATGGGAGATGATGAAAAATCAACACCAGGAGGGGAGATAGAGTGTATATTTTCCCGAATTTCTTCACGAGGGGGAAGAAAAGAGGACCGGTGACGGTTATCATGCTGAGGTAACTTGTCAATGCGAAACATTTCCGGAATAGATTCATCCGAAGGAAAAGTGGGGGAAATGTAGTCGATCGTAGATGACAAGGAACTCAACCATAATTGCATTGAGGAATTTTCAGGTGCCAATAGATGTTGGGCATCTGACGAGGGAGAAGTGGATTGGGTAGAAACGTATGATGTTTTGGTTGGAATAAGTGGCACGGTGTCACTTAGTGCATCGAATTCCAAAGGACAAGGTACAATCCAAGGGTTAGATGATTCCAAAGATTGATAAGCCGCGATCGAAATCATATCGACGGTGGCTATGTGATGTGTAGTCAGTGGAAGTGGTGTAGGGAAGGTACCCATGAGGCTATAATATTTCAGTAAGCCAACACCAATGCTTTCATACGTGATCTTGTGGTCTCCCAAGAAAGGAATATTGTTGGTAGCAGGAGCGCGAGCATCGGTCGTGCAAAAATCCAACTGATAAACAGTGACAATTTTTCCCTTGTGAGGAAATTGTACACATCGAAAGACTGACGAGGCAACGACAGTCATAGCATAAAACCAACTTCTTCCAAGTAACAAGTTGTAATCAAGGGGAGCATCGACCACCTCGACATCAACAGTAATAGTTTTGCCACCCAATTGGATGGGCAGGGACTGTAAAAGCCCATAAGGATGAAAAACTCGCCCATCGAAGGTGCGTAACATCGTTGGGGATTTGTTGAGTGCTGGTGATTTTAATCCTTTCCAACACGCTAAAGACATGACACAAGTTGAGGCTCCCTCATCCAGAATAGTTCGATGGATTTGTTGATTGTGAACAACAACATCAACTTGGAAAGCAAGTTGGTGGGAGAGTCGAGACGCATAATTACCCAGGTTAAACATGATCTGATTGGACAACTCAGGATCAACAGTGCCAAGAGCAGTTAAGAGTGTTCTACGTTGACTGGGGTAGTGCTGTAGAACTTCTAACGCAGACATAACACATGGTGCTTGAGCCAAATCTTCAACAATGTTGTAGTTTTGGGCGGCACGTGAACTAGGATTAAAGGTAGCTTTGCAGATAGTGCTCTTAGGAGGGCGTAAGATAGAGTCGAATTTGGGTTTTTCAATTTGAAGTGGTCCAGATGGAGGATTAACCGATGGAAGACTAACATAGGATGATGATGGATCCGATAAAGTTTCGGCACCATTAGTGTATTTTCCTTTGTCAGGGTTACCTGGTGTGTCGTATGTCTTAGAGAGAGTGGTCAAATTGATCCCATTAAACATATAAATATGTGCACTCGACAAGGCCTCATCATGAGGATCACTAGAATTTCCCCCAGGAGAGGGGGTTTGAGCAACCATGGATTGCTACTGTGGAAAAGATGAGTAAGCACAGCGGGTTGTGACTTCCCTTGAAACATTTTGGCCACTTCATTGCGAAGTAGACAATCTCGAGTGTAGTGATCGTCACCAAAAATGATACACGGGAATTTCAATTTCCGTTGTGGTTGCTTTTCTATAGCAGGTGTTTGATTTTTGGGTTGTTCATTATTATTTTTTGATTTATTCTTTGTCTTCTTTTTACCTCCGGATTGTTGTGAAGGGGCAGATTGAACTACATTCACCTCAAATATCTGAGTTTGCAGGGAGGTAGAGGAGGGTGTAGTTGATTTGGAAAAAGATTGGGTTTTGACGGAACCGATAACACCATCTGCATGAGATGAGGATGATGGCTTAGAAGGATCGGTATTAGCTCGAGCAACATTCGGAAGTAAATCATACAAAGTAACAGATTGGGAATAAACCAAATCTAAGTATTGAGCTCGAGCAATGGCTTGTTCCTCTGTGACCGCACCACCCATAGCGACATCGCGAGCAATCGGGGGTAACAGTGATTTAGTAAACCATTATGCCAAGAGAATGTCAGGAATGACTGCCTTGATCATCCTTCGTCGTCGCCTCCACTCATGAATATGGTCAGAGATATGCACCGAGTTAGTTTGAAGAAGGGAGGTCAAGAGTTCAGTACCCGTCTCGTAGCGAATAGGCAGTTGAAAGTGCATGAGAAAAGACATGGCAAGGGAATTGAAATCATGAAAAGAAGCACATGGTAGTTCAATATACCACTTTTCTGCTGAACCGGTAAGTGTTCACTGGAAAAGGCGCAAACGTATAGAATCATCCATGAGGGAGTTTGATGAACACCACAAATGGAAAGTCATCACATGGTTGTTCGGATCTTCACTAGGGTTTCCGTCAAATTTTGGAATATCAGAAGGAATTTTAGTTGGAATAACTGGCCAAACCGGTGAATGAGAGATAGGATCATTAGTTAACCAAGACAAGTCTGGGAGATCTAGAGTCGCAAGGAAAGGTAGCTGTCGATTAATGTGTGAATGATACTATTATGGCATAGGAACACCAGTAGGACCATAAACTAGGTTAGGTGGATAGTTGTAACTAGTAGGTCCTCCTACATACGGTTGTTGCTGGCCAGGATAAGAAGGATTCGATGGTGCATGAGAAACATGGGCATAACCCGGTGGGTTCTGAACATTATAGGCCGGGTGATTTATTTTCTCATGAGGAGGATAAACATTTTGGCCTTGATAATGGTAAGGAGTAGATCCCGGAGCCAGATACACATGAGGCCCATAAGGAGGATAAGACTGTGGTCCCAGATAACTCCAGGTGGTGTTTTGGATACCGCCCAGATAAGATTGCTCGTAAGATGTTACGGGAGGAACATGATTGGATACTCCTCCTAGTGGGTTATTATACAAGTGCCCCCCAACGTGGGGTTGAGTAAAAGTGCCTCTTGAGGATTCTCCCCAGGATTGTGAAGGGTTTCCAGCAAATTGGGGTTTCCCCCCTGCCAGTGGTGGATTTATGACCTGGGTATAACTGGCAAACGGAGTTTACCCTCCAGGAGGAGCATGAAAAGGGGACTGTCCCCCGGGAGGGGTAGGGCCGCCATGGAAAGGTAGTCCTCTAGGAGGAAACGGTTCGTTGGATAGTGGTTTCCCTCTAGCTAGTTGTGTTTGGCCAACAGGGGTCTGTGTTCTCGGGGGAGAAGATGTCCCAGCAGGATCATGTGGAACATGCGGAGCTGTAGAGTAAAATCTTGCAGAAATAGGGGTAAAGATTGAAGTGCTTTGGGGACGAGGAGAGGTGATGAGTCCAGCATGAGGATGGACTTGTGCTGGTGTAGTAGTAGGTTGAATAACCCAATCGACTAGGTGATTCATGGTTTGACCGGATGGTCCTGTTTCACTAGGAGGGTCATGAGAATGAAAGGGTTGTTGAATAGATTCAAAATGTTCATAGAGATCGCGTCCTGATGAAGTCCTCCATACAAAATGAGCAGGTGTGGGATTGGTTTCTACTGCGGTGCTAGGACGAACAAGAGTCCTGTACTCGTCACCAAAGATGGGTGTCGTGGATCCCATATATGTTTCGGTAAAGATCCTCTCCGGAAATCATGGGATCTCTTCGTCTATGACGTTCCCAAGGGAGTCTAAACGAACCAAAAGCGGTTCGAGAGAAGTTACTGACACATGTGTGGTGGTATTTTCAACCATGACCAAAGTGTCTTCTAAGTTATCTAACGGAGGAGAAATAACACTTCCAGCGTCAGATTGATTTTCTACCTCTCTACTGTAGTTGTCTTCTAGAGGGTTAGGAGGTAAGGGTTGATAGCCTTTCGGAGGTAGCCCTTGCACCCTACGTGATTGACGAAGACCTTTATCGTCTATGGGCTCAATTGTGGAGAATAATAGAACAAACTGAAAATCTAGGGCTAGCTAACAAAAGAAACAACATGCGCTAATAAAATCTAGGAATCAACCAAGTAGACAAAACTTCTCTCGATGACCATACTAGTTGCTGATGAAATCCAACGTTGCGTGATCAAGTCGAGAAGGGGCTGGGATATGGTGGAACAGTTACAATGGTGACCTGCTTAACGAACTTACGCCTTGGTGCAAGCTTCCACGTAGTAATTGTGGATTTACCCTCCAAGGAGCCTGAGTGAGTTTGACCAATGTTTGTTCCAGGTACAGTGAGACTCCCCTTCACCGTCACCTTGTGTAAGTACCTAAAGATTATGGAAACTAAATATACCAATTCACAGTGAGTCCCTGGGTGGGTACAGTCGACGGTCCGATCCAAAACGTATGGGAAGGATAACAAGTCTGAAATCAACCCGAAAAGATCCCACACATAATCATGTGTATACCGTCCAGTGACCCCCAATATATGATCCGACCACTACAAATAGTTGATCCATGGAGGGATAATCTCTGTAATTCACCCGAATGTGACCTTGTGCGTAACTCCTGTGTGAGAGGGGGATCCCAGAAAACCAATACGACAATTGGATTTGACTCTCCCTAACTCAGGATGCTAATGTTTGTTTTGAAAACTTTGGAGAGTTGTACTCACAACCTAATCCAAAGTGCTAACCCTAGTCTACTGTTGGTGGAAGATCCTAAAAACAAAAATGTTCCAGATGGTTTTTAATTAACGTTCGTTTTAGAGCTGTTTTTTACTCAAAGGGTGCACGAAAGCGAAACTAATGGAATGGTGACTCAATGCCCAAAAATATGCATAGAATATGATAAGCAATCGTTTCTTTTCATTGAACACCTATTTAAGGGAAAGAGAAGGAGTCATTTTCACTTTCAAACACTAATATGAAATGTCCTCAATCAATCGGTTCTCAATCGAATCCAATGCAATGCTAATTTTTTTTGAAAAGTTCCTTCTAATATGAAAATCAAGCACTAAAATGTATCTTTTCGTTTGTATGCGAATGATGACTATTTCAATTCAAAAACTTTTCCTATCAACTACCTTTTCAGATCAAGGAGATTCAGACGGGTATGATCATATTTCGCACACACAACACACACCCTCTTGTTGTGATTGAAACAAGAAGCAAACAGAGAACAAAAATAACAAAGAAAAATCAAACAATTCACACAAAAATGAGGAGTTCGAAGAACAATGACCTTCAAAAAAACCAAGTGAGAAGAGTCACAGACTTCATATGTCCTTCACTGGAGTTCCCACTCAGTCAGATAGGAGAGGAAAAAAAACAACGGATCGATTTCAAGATTTCAACACCAAAAACTCAAAAATAATGAAGAAGAGCATAAAATCTGAACAACAATGTGTTTACTTCTCAGGAGGAAGCATGTCAAAGGTCAAAATAAGAATCATTGAGTTACAAAGCAACTCAACAAGTGAAGAAACAAGGTTTGGACCTCCAAAAAATGGAATTTTTGAAGAGATTTTGTGCAAAAAGGGGCTGGCGCTCTGGTGTAAGGGACATCAGGGAGTTATAAAGCTCTATCCAACACCTTCAGGGAGTGCTGACACTCTACTAAGATGGGCAGGGGGGCGCCAGTCTAAAAAAACTCATAAAAATGTCCAAAACCCCAAAATTTTGATCAAATTTTGACAGGTAAGCTGAGTGTGATGAGGTAAAGAGTCAATCAACAAATGCAATCGGATATGAAGGGGTGAACAAGGTCAGGAAACAACCAAAGGGAAATACAAGGTCTTATGAGGAAAAATCAAAACCAAAAGTTTCGATTCGATTCTCACCAGCGGAGTCACCAATTTCTGTTGAAGACAGAAAGTGCTTATCATGGTCACTGAATTCCTTTTAGATCTAGGTGGACTAGTGTGTGAGAAGGAAGGAGAAAAGAAGTACCTTTTATCGGTGTTTGTCCCTGCATGCTCCGAGTTGAGATCCAATATTTCTCTCCTCGATGGATCTTGTAGATAAACAAAGTATGACCACTTCCTACTCTATCAAGATTAGTCCAAAATAGGTCTATCTACTAAAGAGACAAATTCATGTGAGATTGAACATGAATTAGAAAGAAACAAGCCAAGCAAATTATATTAATGAGGACAAAACATTGCTTACAGCCGTAGATGGATTGCAACAGTTTCGTCAAGTCCTCCTTGTCTACCCCTTGCTCAAAAGATCCACGATCTGAATGATGATAGCTTCACCGATTGATCCCTATGATATCATAGGTATCTTGTTCCTAAATTATCTCTGTTCCAGCACCACTTACAAGATCATAAGTTTGGTGTGATTCTCCCTTTCCAGTCCTCTTTCACCATGAGAAAGCTTGCTTATATAGGCTTGGAGAGTCTCAACAACTTGAGATATCCTTGGGGTGATTTGAGGATTTTCCTCCTCTAGTTAGATATATTCCCTAAGATCATGGCTTGATTGAGAATTCGAACCCAACTTCCTTCTAAGAATGAAAAGATCCTTCCCCCATTCTTCTCAACAAATCAAATACTGCCTAAAATAGGTAGCGCTCCCTCAAAATGGCACTCAAAGCGCTATAATGCTCCCTAGTAGTGTATAAGGGAGAACCAACACTCCTGAGGGTAGGAGCGCTCCTGCAAAAGGGCTGAAGCAACGCTATAACACTCCCTGATGGCTTATGGGGGTGCACCAACACCCCTGAGATAGTTATAAGGGAGTGCTCCCCTCCAAAAACTCAGTTTTTTGGGTGCTTTTAGATGGCAAAAAGTTCATAAGCCTGTTGACTCATTTCTCTTCTTTCAAATCAGATGTTTGAGGTGTTTCAAGTGTCCTTCTCATGTCATTATAGGAACGACATAGACATCATGGCAATATGCTTTATTTGACACTTGCGACACTTGTGAGAAAAATGTGACACTTGCGACACTTATAATGACAACACTTGCAACACTATCAAAGTGAGTATTTTTGATGTGTAACACCTGCCAAAGGAGAAGTATGCACTGCATGCATAATTTTTTCCTTCAACTAAGATTCTGGTACTAAATAGATCTGGTCCTTATAATATATCAATAACCCTGTACCTATCATCGGAGACTTGACCATCAAGTATGTCAAAAGAAAACCTATTTTTGGAGTATTATGCCAATAGAAGTGCCTTCCATTCCAATGAAATCTCCATGAAATAAAGAGTGGGTATCCTAGATAGGGCGTCAACAACCACATTATTTTTTCCTTTCACATACTCAATCTCAAAATCGTAGGCTTGGATTTTATTGATCCATTTTTGTTGCCACTCACTCAGCTCCTTTTTCTCCATGAGAAACCTCAAGCTATTATGATCGACCTTTACCTTGAACCTGTTCCCCATCAGGTACTACCGTAATTTGGTCAAATCATGCATTATGGCCAACATATATTTGTCATATATGGATTAATGATGCTCATACTCTCAAAGTTTGCGGCTCACAAATGATATGGGGTGACCATTTTGCATTAATACATATCCTATCCCAATTTCTGAAGCATCACACTCCAAGACAAAGGGTTGAGTGAAATTAGGCAGTGCTAAAACAAGGCATGATCTCATCACCTGCTTCATTTTATCGAATGTCTCCTGGGCCTCCTCTATCCAAGTGAAAGACCCAGTTTTGGTGAGATCGGTCAGTGGCACTGTCAACTGTGAGAATCCCTAAACAAATTTCCTATAATAAGTGAAAAGACCAAGGAATCTCTTCAGGCCTGTCACATTCCTAGGAGTTGGCCACTAAATGATTGCCCCGATATTTTCTTGGTGCACCTGTACCCCATTCTTCCCAATCACATGCCCCAAGTAGAGCATCTCTGTCATGCCAAATTTTCACTTGGATTCCTTCGCATATAACTGCCGACTCTCTATAATGCCAAGTAATTCATCCAGGTGTTGCAGATGGTCTTCCCATGTTTTGATGTATATGAGGATTTCGTTAAATAAGACCAATAATAACTTCCTCAGCTGCTTATTGAACACATGATTCATGCACAACTGGAAAGTGGTAGGGGCGTTAGTTAGCCCGAATGGAATGACCAGAAACTCATAATGGCCATAGTGGAATATAAAGGCTATTTTAGATACGTCCTTCTCTCGTACCTTGATTTGATGATACCCTGATCAAAGATCAATCTTCGAGAGAAATTTGGCTCCCCTATGCTCATCCATTAATTCATCGATCCTAGGTATGGGGTATCAATTTTTGTTTGTCTTCTTGTTTAGGTCCCTGTAGTCAATACACATCCGCAGAGTAACTTCCTTCTTCTTGACTAAGACCACATAAGATGAAAATGGGTTGGAACTAGGGAGGATGTGACCCATTTTCAACAATTCTTTAATGTTTTTTTCAATCTCGTCCTTGTAAACTTTAGGGTGTCGATAGGGGTTTGTGATAACTACTTGGACCCCCTCTTCTAGCTCTATGATATGATCAAAAACTCTATCAGGTGGAATGCTAGGAGGAATGTCACTAAATACTTTATGATGTTTGTGAAGTAGTACCTATAAGTCCTCTGGAAGCTGCTGCAGATGGTCAGGTGGCTCTCTATCAGAAATAAAACACTCTACAACCCACTGTATATCACCATGCCTCATAACTGCCTCCATGCTGTGCGATGACAAAATATTCGATGGGTATGGTGCATGGCTTGTAGGACCACTTTATTTCCATCCGGGCTTGTGAACTCCATCTCCATGGTCCTATGATCTGTAGTGTATCTCCCAATAGAGTAAATCAATTGAACACCCAACACTACATTAGTGTTTGGTATGACCACCATAAAAAAATCATCTGTCATCGAGTAGTTTCCCATGGTTATGGTGAGCTTTGGAATCCACTTGGTGCAACTCATCCAGTGGCCTCCTGGTATGAATACTATGAACCCATCAAATTCCCATGTCGGAATTCCTCTCCTCTTGACCATGTTATCGTCAATGAAGTTATGGGATGCTCCCCCATTGATCAATATTATCACCTTGTGCCCCTATAGGAAACCTATGACCCTGAAGGTATGATACCTCATAAATCCTAACATCGAGATCATGAATGGGTCCTTATCCCTAGCCTATGAAGACTCCTCTAATGATGCTAGATGTCCCTGGTCCTGTGCCTGCTCCACCTCCTCATCCTCATCACTATCACTGTCAGAGTATACCTCAATGTAATGGGACTTTCCCATTCTGTCCTTCTCGACGCATCTGTGACCTAGTGCCCATGTATTTTGACAACTGAAACACAATTTATTTTTCCTCAATTATCTCCCAGTATCTTCATCTAGTTTGGGCTTGCCGACCCAATCTCTCTGAGGTGGTATGATTTCCTTAGTCTTTGGGGTAAAAGTGGGTTTGGGTGGAAATCAAATACATCCTGTAAAGAGGTAGGCTTGTAGGCCTTGACCCATCCTCGTAGAGGCTCCATTAGCCCCTCAACAAACAACATCACCAAATGATCCTATGAAATGTATGACACCATCACAATGACCCCATGAAACTCAGATATATAGGCCTCTGGGCTACTTGTCTATTTGTGCTGAGTCAACTCTCTGAAATGAAGATCGAGGTCCTTCCTATAAAATTTCTCAATGAGTCTCTATGTGAAGTCCAGGTAGGGGGTAACCCCAACATGTCCCAAAGTGACTAACCCATGGTACCACCACTCATGGGCCTCACCATCCAGGTGCAAGGTGGCCAATTTAATGACATCTGTTTCTGTCATCTGGTGTAGCTGGAAGTAAGTGTTGAGCTTCTGCACCCATGATCTAGCAGATTAGTTAGAGCCCCCATCAAAGTTGGAAATAATGACTTTCCCAATGGTACACTGCAACTCAAAATTGTGTGTCATGGCCCTCATGGGCCCTCTCGGTCAATTTCTTCTCTTCATATTGTAGAAATCTGCAAAGGACATGGATGAGTGGAAATCATATCCTAGTCTCCTATACTCCTCTAAATATGCCCTATAGGGCTCATCCTGCTCAACCTACATCAATGGAACTGCGACCTCATTCCCCAAAAATTGAGGCATAATGGGTTTGGGGGATTTGGTGTACAAGTGGGGGTGTCTCTGCTTGGTATTTTGTGAGTGGCTTCCTTCTCCATTGTTTGAACCCCCATCACCATTATGGTTCTTCTTTTTTGTGCCATCCAACATATTCTTAGAAAACTTCCCCATGAGGTCCATCATGGAATTTTGACCCTTGGCCAAGTCATTCAAGATATTGAACAAAATGTTGATCCTGGTGTCATATTCTTCCCCCATAGTTCCTTTTACCTTAGGTGTGATAGATGGTGTTGCCTCTCCTGTCCCTTCTTCTCTAACCACTTCTTCTTCTTACCACCCAAGGGGATCTGGGGTTCTTCCCCTACGACTCCGGTAGATAATGTTCTGCTCATCTTCTGGTCTCATAAATCTGATTTTAAATGCCCCTTAGAGCCCACAACTACGGAGGAACATGCTTTGATACCACTGTAAAATTCCCACTCATTTTTTTTTTTGGATTTTACTTCGTTTTTTGTGTTGACCTTTCGTCAAACAATTTGTTTCTGAAGTGTTTATATGTGTTTGTTGATATGAGAGTTTGCGAACAGTTTGCAGCCTTTGAAAGAGTGTGTGATTTTATATTTATGCCAGTAAGGATGAGCATAAACACAAAGCATATAACATAGTTTATTTCAATTAAATTCAAGGAAACAATATTACATGGAGCAACAATCATAAAGGCAGATCTGACCTAAGTTTTAGTTGATATGCTGCCTTCTTATAGTGATTTCTAGCCACTGAAATTTAATACACAGTCTCCTCATAAAAGTGTGCCCTATGCTAGAGATATAGCTCCTATATATGACATCAACCCAACCTATGATCTTATCAGAACTAAAAATAGATGACACAAACAAATAAAGCCGCATTCCTCTTGTTCAATTTGGCCAACAATGGAGGAATATTGATCCCAAGTACAAATAGACTCTCCTCTGCGTTGATATCTAAGTTCTGGGTAATGTATTGCTTCCTACCACCAAGGTATGCGCCCAACATCAACATAACATGCCCAGAAGAGGGAGACATGACCCCCACACTTGTATTTTCACCTTTTGCAAGGAGATATGCACCCAACCTATATGGATCACGCCCAAGACAAGGGAAACGACCCCAGTATTGGTGTTTCTGATTTCTGCAATGAGATATAATCCCATGAGGTGATGTGTATGACCCACACAAGTAATAAATCACCCAACCATATGAAGAATCACTCAATCTTTCTTTAGCGCAACAAAACAAAGGAGGAAGTAGCCCAAGTAAAGAAAAGCGCCCAACAATGATAATACTCAGCCTCTGAAGCAAACTCAACATGTCCAGAAGTATTACAACCCAACAATGAAGTAAACTCTCCCTCCTTGATTAAATCAATCCCCACACGTTCAGATTAACTATCGAATGAAGGAACTCAATCGAGTGAAGTGCAATGAAGAAATCTGAAGTGACTTCTTCCTTAGATCTAAATAGGGTGTATAGTTTCAATAACCGAAACTAGATATAGATGAAGGGTTTCCAAAACCCTAGACTCCTTCCTCAAGGGATATCCAATATATAATTTCCAAATGATAAAATACAAGAATGAGGGGAGCCTCCTCTTTTCCCCTCTTTTATTTCTTTGTTGAGTTATTTCCCTCTCACTTTAATTTTTAATTTTCTTTTAAGATCACTTTATGCTTGCACACTTTATAATTTTTAAGTGACTTTAATTTGCCTAAGACCCATGTCGCCCTTTTTCCCCTTTTCACTTTATAAAGTCATTTCCTAGGCAAAAGTTGAGTTCCCTAGGTAACTTCTCCGACTTAGCCTACGAGAATCAATTTAGGCTACCATAACCATTCCTTATGCTTTCTAGGCCAACGAGGTCATTACAAACCTCTAAATACATGAAGTCCGAAGGACTTCAGGGGTTAACACCCATGCTACTTTCCTAGATCTGATGACTAGGAAAGGTTTAACTCGTCTTCGAGCATATCTCATCCACTGACCTTGAAAATGAAAGGGTTCTTCCTTTCAAATACTTCTGGTCTCTATTTCTCCCGATCTTTAACACTCAAATGATTTAGGTATCCGACACACACCTTACACTTCACATAAAACTTGACACTTGAAGATTTTTAAGAAATCTTCCCACGCACTCCTTACACTCATCTCCTTTGAGACTCTTCAACACTTAACTAAGTTTTGGCCCTATGCACACCTTGCAAGGGTCTTCTTGAGCTTCTATACTCCACTGAGTATACCTTCCCTCCTTGCACTTTCTCTGCACAATTTCGTGCACTACCATGTTCGAATCATGTTGTCTTGATGTCTTGGGCAATTTTGTTATAAATTCAATGGTTACCACTTCCCATTTCTTCTCTGGAATGGTAATGGCTGTAGCAAACATGTTGGGTGTCTATTCTCAACCTTCACTCTCTAACATTCCATACATCTGGTGATGTAATCGACAACATCCTTTTTCATTCCCATCCAAAAGAATTGGCTTCTCACTGTTGCAATTGTTTTCTGGTAAAAGGGATGTCCAACACATGGAACATTTTGCATTTCTTTTAATATCAAATTCCTGAGTTCTCCGAAAATAGGAACATAATTCTAATTTTATGCATAAGTAATCCATATTCCTTCATCTCATACTCTTTCATTTTCTGTTGTACATCCCCTTGCTATAAGCTTTCCTTTACCTATAGGTAATGCTGATCTGTAATAACATCATCTAAAAATGTTCTCTTCAAGTCTGACTGATGCATACTGACAACTGTAGCATGCATGAGATTCACTTTTCTACTAAGTGCATCAACTAATTTATTTTCTTTTCCTTTGATATGCCTGATGTCAAAGTCGTATTCACATAAAAATTCCAGCCATCTTGTTTGCTTGGCATTCAAATTTGGTTGCTCAAAAATATACTTCAGAACACCGTGGTATGTTCTTAATTCAAATCTCTTTCCCATGAGATAATGCATCCACATTTTCAATGCATGAACAATGGAAACAAGCTTCAAGTCATGTGTGGCATAGTTCCTCTCATGTTCTTTAATATTCCTGGACTCATAACTAATGACATGTCCATTTTGAGTGAGGACTCCACCAAGCCCTTCCTTACATGCATCTGTACACACCACAAAACTTTCATTTGGGTCAACAATCTTTATAATAGGCACACTAGTAAGTAATTCCTTCAACAAATTAAAGTTCTCTTCACACTCAGATGTCCATTCAAATTTAATTCCCTTCTTTTGCAAAGAAGTGATGGGATGAGAAATCTTAGAGAACCCTGCTATAAATATTCTATAGTAACCAATTAACCCCATAAAATATATGAATTCTGAAACATTCCTGGGTGCTGGCCATCCTCTAATGGATTCAATCTTCTCTTGATTTACTACTATACCCTATTCTGAAATAATGTGCCCCAAGTAATGGATATGCTCTTGATAAAAAGTACACTTACTAAGATTAGCATACAACTACTGTTCCCTCAACACTTGCAATACCAATCTTAGGTGATGCTCATGCTCTTCCTCTGACTTAGAATAGATAAGTATGTTGTCCACGAATACTATGCCAAACTTATCCAAATAATTTTTGAATATGCCATTCATTAAGCACATAAAGACAACTGGTGCATTGGACAATCCAAATGGCACCACTACAAATTCATAATGCCCATACCTTATTCTAAAGGCTATATTATGGATGTCTTATTACTCTATTCTTACCTGATGGTATCCCGATCTCAAGTCTATATTGGAAAATATCTTTGCCCCTCTTTTCTGATCAAAGAGGTCATCAATTCTGGGTAGTGGGTACTTGTTCTTCACAGTGAATTTATTCAACTGTCAAAAGTCAATACATAGCCTCAAATTTCCATCTTTATTTTTGACAAAAAATATTAGTGCTCCCCAAGGTTAAACACTTGGACGTATGTACCCTTTCTTCAACAATTCTTCCAACTAAATTTGTAATTCTTTTAATTCTGGTGTGCTCATTCTGTAAGGTGTTTTTGACACTGGGGAAGCTCCTGGCACTAAATCAATAGAGAAATCTATCTCTCTTTTTGGTGGTAACCCTAGTATTTGTTGGAATACATCTTCAAATTCTTGTAGTAATGAAAAAAGTTCAAGGCTTGGCCCCTTTGCCTTTTCTGTCTCCTCCACATGGGATGCATACAATTGACATCCTTTTCTGAAACATCTCTTCATATGTAAGGCTGAAATCCCTTATAGAGATGGGTCTTGGAACACCTTTCACAGTGATCTGTTTTCCATATCCATCAATACATGTAAATGTCTTTATATGAAAATCTAGGACAACATGATGCTTGTCCAACCAATCCATTCCAATTAGAATATCATAAGATCCCAACGGTATGATATTCAGATGAACACTAGAATTCACACCATTAAGACTTATGGAACAACCTCTGACCATATCATGGATTCTCCTTTTGGTTCCACTGGCTAGCTGGACCAAACTTAATTTTTCAATCTTATTTTTCTCCAAATGTAATCTATCTATTATTTTAGGATCAATGTAACAATGAATTTCTCCTAAATCAATTAAAATAGAAACATGATGATTTATGATCGTACCTTCCACCTTGATCATATTGGACTGGTAGTCAACTTGTCGATCATCTAAAGCTGCATAGATTATTCCCATGTCTTCTACTGTTGTAGCCTCTTGGATGTTGTAAATGGTATTCACTCTGTCCTTTCTTTGATGGCAATCCTTGTACATGTGATCTTCTTTGCATCCCCAACATTGTATTGGTGGTCTTCCCATTTTTCCCAAGGAGTCTTCTTTCTTGGATTCATCCTTAGCATACTAGTCTTGATGATGTTTATTAGGCTCATTTCTATTGAAAGGAGGTTTGAATCCCTTCTTCCTCTAATCAGACTTCTCCTTATTCTTTTCCTTCCAACACTTTTGCATGGAATCTCTACCTTTTACTTTCTCATACAAGTACTTAGCCTTCCTGATGGTCTCAATCAAATTTTTGGGTTCATCATATTGAATATTCTCTTTATAAAAGGATGGCAATCCACTTAAAAACCTCTATACTTTCACCTTCTCATATTTTATAAACCCCACATACTTTAGCAGCCCCAAAATTTCCTTTCATACTCTACCATGGTCATGCTTCCCAGCCTAAGTTCAAATAACTCATTCATTTTCTTGTCATAGAAGTGTTTTGAAAGGTACTCCTTCTGAAAATACTTCTTAAACTTATTCCAAGTGATCCTATTCTCATCAACACACTCAACTTGCTTCAGCTGATCCCACCATATAAAAACCTTCCCATGTAAATTGTAGGTGGAAATCCTAGCTTCTAGGTTTGATGAATAGTTATGCAATTGAAAATATCTCCTGAGTCCAAGAAACCATGCCTCAAAATCATCTTCCATTTTTCTTTCACCATCAAAGGATGGTGGCTTAAACTTCCTCAGTTCTCCTTACAAACTTACTAATTCATGCCTCCTTCTTTGGTGCCTAATAGGAGACACCTCTGGACTACTTATGGAATATTCAGATGCATAAGACTTTCTTGTTGAGTAGGGAGGTGAGTGGTTTATATGAGCTCTTCTAGCACTTCTAGAATAACCAGTTCTTCCACGATCATCTCTTCTTTCATGATACCTGCCTCCTTCCTCTTGTTTTGAGTTTGATACCCTCTTTTTTTGCCTCTACAACTCATTTAAGCTCTGCATCACTCGAGAATTTATCTAAATTTGTTCTCTCATCAGTCTCTCATTGTCTGCCTTGTAGCTCTACAGTTCTATTTTCAGGCTTCTCACAATCTCTATTAGGGCTTCTTGCTCCCCTCTGGTCTTGTGTCCATTGGATTCTGTCTCTGCATTACCAACTCTGACCTTTGGCATATTTATCATGGATAGAATCTCCCTCTCCTTCTTCCATTTCTTGAATACACATTCTGAACTGATATGTTTAAACCCCTTAATTCTGCAAATTGTGCAAGTGACCATTTTGTTAGAATTATGCATGTTAATTTTTTTTTGCCAAGCAATGCTATAGGTCCCTTTTCTTCTCAATTCATGAAGAATATATATATATCAGTACACATCATATAACATTTCCATGTTATCCCTTAGCCGATACAAAATTCAATTCTGCATAGGCACTTCCTTCAAGCCACTTCCCTAGGTGACCACGACTCGAAACCACAGGCTTAATCCTTCCTTAGTGCTTCACTTTGTTTTCTTCCACACAGTATCTTGCATGAACAACATAATCAAGGGTTGGGTTACCTCCCAAGCCCTTTTTACCTTAACACGAGACCAATGTTGGGACCAAGTCCTCCAGACTTCGGCCTTTGACTATTCTCCATTGTCGACTTCCAATTTCCCCTGGATCTGCACTTCACCGAAGTCTTCACTAACTCCACCAAAAAAAATTGGACGATCGAGACTTGATATCCCGTTGAATGGAAGACCCCACCCCTAGCTGGAGGCTTCAAATAAAATCAATGGTTGTGACTTAATCAAACATTTAGATGGATGGCTCTCTGCCAATTTAGAAATTTGATGCTCCGGGGCTCCGAGGCATTAAGTTCCTGTGTCTCTCAATTCCCCCATAGTGACAATACTTCAAATTACTTACCTTGCTCCTCCTAATTGATCCCACAGTCGAGAGAGGTCCCAAAGGGGGGTCCTAGATTGATAGGCTGTGTGCCTTCTCGACTTCGAGATTCGACACTTTTCACTGAAAGGAACTTGAAAACCCACGAAGTCACATACTAACAGAGGTGCCACGGCACATTGACGTCACTTAGGGTGATGTGGACCCATGGTACATGTGCCACATGTTACTAAAAAAATGGACAGATCAGGGTCTAAAAGGTGTTGAATATGGGTGACACTTGTCCCCACACGACCCCCTACCACGTCATCAATCAAATACATAACTCCATAGCTCCAGGATTCGAAAGTTTATCGAGTTCAACAAATGATACCTCCCGGATAGTTGAACATTGAAAGAAATCGATGGATTACACTCCTCCCATAAACAACAACTGTGATTAACACCAGGCTTCGAGCTTCAGGGTTTCTCGCTCCAGATGACCCCCATACTCCCGAACTATCGAACTCTGAACTCTAAAAATTCACTATCCTTCCACCCTTGCTAGATCCTATGGTTGACATACTTCCAAAGTCCTTCCCTCGATCTAACAGTTGACAAGACTTCGACGCTCCGGGACTTTGGGTTATAGAAGTTCATCAAAGTTTAAAACTGTCAGAGTGAAAATCCACAAAGTGGTCAATGCTGACTGACTACGATCAATGATGAAGATCCCTCCATACCTCCCATTAGATCGAATGACTGATGGGTCTTAGCGACTCTGAAATTTGACAGTTTAAGCCTTCCCTTCCTACCAAGATCAACGAAGTGATGAAGTTCCAAAGTTCTTCCTTTCCTGCTTGGATTCAATCGACGACTGTCGATCGTTTAGCCATATACGATGACTGGGAATTAATTATTACCCAACCTCTTGTTCATCCCCATTGGTCAACCCTTATTCACCTACCCTCTGAGCTAACGGTTCAGATATTTCTTGATCCCACGGTGGCGATAGTTCCCGAATTCGAAAGGGATGGTCACAATCCTTCAATCCCTTACTAAGGATCTCAGGCAATGCAATTCCTCCTAAGCTTCATGACTTCAAGGTTATAACTTGATCTCAACCAAAAGATATTGTCTAATGGATCCGACCCATTTTCGGCCCAGTGTTTCAACCATAAGCTCTGATACCAATCTGTAACATACCCAACCACCCACAAGCAGGGATATGCCACTTAAATCTATCACAATCCACCCAACCACCCATAGGCAAGGCACGCTGCAGTCCAGATGTTATTGGACAATTTGGTAAGTGTAGACACAAACTAATCTCCCTAACTTCAACAAGAAGGTAGAACAAAACATGGCATAATATAAGTTTCTCCTTATATTTCATTGTGACATAAACTAGTTCAAAGAGGAACAAATAACATACCATTTAAATGATGTTTGATCCTCGCTAGTGTCATCCTTGCTTCTCCATATTTGGATTTGTGGGATGGTGAACCTGTTAATAAGCACAAACCAAAAAAGAGAGAGAACACCGATATATATATTCCAATGAAGTCTATGTATAAGATCAAGGAGTTATACAATAAAAGTAGAGACACCTTTATAGGGAAGAAATGTATTACTTCATTATATTACATGAAAGTGGAGAATACAACCCATGCCTTTGTTGGCCCTTGACCAAGTTTTGGGAGATCCTTGGTCAAGATTGACCTATTTTGTGACTTTGATAGCCCGTCGAAGGTGGAGCGCAAGACGAAGCAGAGATCACGGGATCTCAGTCCCTTTTTGGGTCCTTTTTGGGATTTGGGATTATGTAACGGGTATGGGAATGTTGGCCATGGGTTTACCCATGGTTAGGCCTAGTTTGTATGTATAAATAGATGCTAAATAAATGTAGTGAGTATGAATGGCTAAGTTCTAGATCCATCTGATCGAAGGATTCTAAGTGCTTTGTGCATACTATGTGAGACTTGCAGAGCTACGTGAAAATAATTGTAAGAAGGCTTGGTGCTGTACCCTAGCTAGAAGAAGGAGGATCTGGCAGAGTGTGCGCAGATCTCCTATCTTCTACGGAGTAGGATTTTGATTCTATGTGCCTGTAAGAAGCTTGACAAAGATAATAAAAAAGAAGAGTTGGTGGACATAGCCCCAGGGTGGCGGTGAACCATGTATATGCCGTGTTTCTCTGCTTTGTGTGATGTCTTGATGTGTTTATGTCTTTTATTGCTAAGTGCTTTGATATAAATAGATAGATCTGTTTATATTTTGTGCTAACAATGTATCTGGATGTTAGATCTGACCTATGTGAATGTGCTTAGTGCTTGAACTTGCTAGATCTAATCTAACTCTTTTAGATAAGTTCTTAGATACATCATATCTGAATAAATGATGCGATGCTATGTTTTATCTGTGAAGTATATAGTGGTGGAATATTGATGAATTGTCAGTGCTAAGTGCTCTGTTAAGTATTACAATCATAGATCTATGTCCTAGCTAAGGTTGAAGATACCCGAGTCCTCCAACCACCCCTGCCTCTACCTCGGGTGAGACTTCATCTTCTTCATAGGTGTTTCCGAAAGGGCCGATAGTTAGGGTTTTGTTGGTGCATTGTTGTAGCATTGAACCTTGGGTCTGCTCCTGTGCCAACAAATGGTTCCATTGCCGAGACCTGAAACTATGGTTGCTGGGAACTAAGGAAGAAGAATATTTGTGCAAAGATCCGTCCTAAAACTGTGAAGCATATATCTTTCGTTCTAGTGCATAGTAATCTACTTGATTTGTAAAGCTCTGTGCTAAAGAAAGAAGCCCGATCTGAAGAAAAGAGGTCAGATCTGAAGAAAATAGGTCAGTTTTGAAGAAAATAGGTAGGATATGGAAGCTTTGTACTCTGATAAAGGTAATAATAGTGAAAAGTTCTATATCTAAAAGCTTTGTGCTCTGTAGAAGTAAGATAGGTGGATTTTTTTTTTTCAATAGTATGGATCTAGGTATGTTTGATAGATTCTTTCCTAGCTTGAAAACTAGGGCACTAATAGATGAAAGAAGGTTTGATATGTGTAGATCTGATAAGAATAGTGAAAGATATGTTATACCTATGCATAGAAATAATGTTTGGACTAACAAGTGGATGCAAGATCCTAGAAATAAATGTTTGCAGGTTAGCTATTATGATCCTAGCGCGCAGTACATGAAGATATGGGAATCATTTAAAAGAAAGAGATGATTAACCCTCTGTTATAGTTGTAGAAAACCGGGACATCTTGCTAAGGAATGCCCTGGAAGAAGACCTAGTTGTATTTGTTGCAAAGCTATGGACCATGAAGTATTTAATTTCCCTAGAATGATTGCTAAGCTTGAAGAAATGAACATGAGACAAGAAAACCCTAAGGCAGATCTAGAAACTATGATTATGGTAGAACCCCAGAAAGAATCAGAGAAAGTATTGCTACAGATAAAATAAACCCTGAATGACCACTGACATATCAGCTTATCAGAGATATTCAAAGAAAAAGAATGCCTTCAATCAAGAATAGGAGACTTCAACATTGACTGTGTTCTAGATGGGGAAACATAGGTGAATATCATGATGGAAAGAACTTGGGAACTTTTAGGAAAACCTGCTATGACTCCTTCATTGGGAGGAATAGGGCTATTTAGAGGAAACCTGATAAACCTATGTGGAAATATCACCCATATTTCTATGAATGCCAATGGAACTTCGACAGAGGAATATTTTGAGATTATTAAATTTATTGAGAACAACACCCCATTTACCATGTTACTAGGAAAACCTTGGATTGAAAGAGATCACACCAGAAGGAAAGAAGAAGAAGAAGTTTCAGAGCAGAAGAAGCAAGAGTTAACATATATCATGACTAGAAGTATCACACACTTGATTGAAGAATAGGAGAACAGATCAAAGCTATTTAAAACCAAAGACCCAAATGTTGAAATTGCAAGAACACTAGAAGACCCATAGAAGATTGAAGTACCTATTCTAGCTAAAGAAGAAGTATCACCCTCGAATCTTAGGAAAGAATATCAACAACACGAAGTAACTATGCCAAAAGAATATAAGAATCAGAATGGAAAAAAGAATACCGAGATGAAGATCACTGGGAATAAGGCTATAAAGCTAAGTAAGAAGAGAGCTAAGATCAAAAAGTTACAGAAGGTTCTAGAGGGAACTTTGCAGAAGGAAAATTTGCAAAATTGGAACTTCGTTGGGATAACAGAACAACGTCACAGGGCACTTCGCCAGGGTGAAGCAATATAGCCATTGGGAACAATATAACCATTCGACCGAACTCCCTAAATGGGTAGAAAGGCATTTATAGTTCACCACCATACCATTGGACTGCACTGTAATGGACAAAACATAGTTAATGAAGGCTTCTCGCCCGTTGCAAGAGATCCGTTACCAAGTTAGCTGTTTATCCCATTGCGCCATGCCCCAAGAACACTTTTTCTAATAGTGAATTTGAGCCCACAGACTCGTTGATTTTACACAGTGATCATTGCACTATTTCCCTCTATCCTATTGCAATGTCTAAGTTACTCCTCTAACCCGAGATTTCCAACCCCGAGCGTGTATGTCAGACGAGTTCAACGCTGTAGAGAAAGTTTTTGAAGAAGTTCTGATCGACCTCTTTACTAAAAGAGTCATGTTGATGTCTACAGGTGTACAAGCATCATCGATGAGAGGAATTCAAGCCTCTTCGTCGACTGCTCGTGGATCAGGGCCATCCCGACCAATAGTAGAAAAGAGAACCAATAATAGAGATGACCTAGCCAACGCAAAGTTGATTCCATCCATATTGCCCGATTACATCCCGCCTTTGGCTGGCGCGGTGAATCGCTATAGTGTTCCACGAGATTTCAAATACACCATAGTTACTGCGTACCTCCTAAAGGGGATACACATAGTTTGAGCAGACCAAGACAATATCACAGCATTGAAGTTCAACAACTTCAACCCATAGATCGCAAGATCTGTGGTATGATCACCCTGTAAAAGTATCTAACTAGAAAAAAAGGGAAGAAATTGAAGATCATCCCTTAGTCGTGGACGATGAACCTCACACAGTCCACCCTGTTGAATGTCATGAAGATCCCACACTTCGATAGACACCAGGAAGTCAACGCCCATGTCAAGATGCTACTGTCGTGTTACCATGGTGGCTACTTATGGCTATACCACCGCATTATAGTTGACCCAACGCTGATCCACAGGATCACAGGTTTGAGTATGCAAGGACCTGACCCACATGAGTTTTATCCAGGAAAATCCGCAGATCACGCACTGGCATAGAATATCAAGGATACTTATGGCGATGTCGAGAAGGGAATAAGAGGCTACAAGGTAGCTTCCATCCAGAGTGGCGCAGTGCGCCTAACATGTCAACTGATAGATGGAAAATTAGTAAGGAATAACCAACCTACGCAAGTCACCAGCTTTGTAGTTGACCTCATAGGGAAGTGCAAGGAAGGCCTATAGATGAACTAGGTGAAGTACCTAATTACCCTGTTGGAACTAGATTGCCGAGAAGCATAGGATCAAGGTTATGAATTTCATTTGAGCTGGCTCCTGGTCATCATTGCATTTGTTGCCTGGGAGATGCCGAGGGGTACAATCATTTCAACTAGCTCCTGGTCCTCATTTCATTTGTTGACGAGGGGTAAATCATGCCCTTCAGTCTAGTCGTGTAGTCTCCATTGTGCCTTTTCCATCGAGAGAACCAGAGTTGGGAGATGAGCCAACTCAACTCCACCGACTAGCAGATGCCACTAAAGCTCGCCTTCGACGATCCCAAGAGGAAACAAAACACACCACCCAGGCTTTGACACAAGTACACGGAGTACTTGTATAACAACTCTGAGCCACAGAACAAGAAAAGATTGCTCTCTGAGTGAAGTTCGATGAAGAAAAATCATAGATGCATCAAGGAAAAGAACAGTTGCTCGCAAAGCAACTTCAAGTGAAAGAAGTAGTAAACAGAGAAATTTGCTCTATGACAATCTTAAAAATAAAGGCAGAGTATCGAGTCATGCAACAAGTAGAACATATCACAAGAGCTATCCAACATATACAACAATGCATAGGAGACTTAGAGCTCCCCGCAGTGCCCGAGACTCCATAGGATGTGAGGGATCAAAGAGAAGCAATTTCTTGAAATACAATTGAGCGAATAAAATACCTTGCTATGGAATGTAAGAAACTCACCAATCATAGTGCCCAAACCTATGAGCAACTCACTGAGAATCCAGAATTGAAGGCACTGGAGTTGTAGCTCCAAGAGGTGAAGTATCAAGACAAAACGATACAGGTGCAGTTGAAGCCCCTGTCAACTGTGGAAAGAATGAAGTGATCCCAAGAGAAACACACCACCCAACAACAGATCCACACTCTTTAGAGTAGAGTTATGGAAGTAACTCAGAGGCTCCAAACTGTAAAAGATAAGGCCCACCAATTGTTCACAGAGGTCGAAGGCCGAGGAGCATAACTAGAGAAGGTTGTCACTGTATCTCAATAGCACCTAGAGGGACCTGTGAACGAGGTAGTCATCCAAGAGTTCACTAAACAAGAGGCCATGGCACATCAACAAGTTGAAGCATCTTGAGCCAAGATCGAGGCTTTCGAAGAAGAACTACCCAGATCATAGTGACTCGGGATGAGTCACAAGTGAGTGTTGGGGGCCTGTTGTCCCTTGACCAAGTTTTGGGAGATCCTTGGTCAACTTTGACCTATTTTGGGACTTCCCCGTCGAAGGTGGAGCGCAAGACAAAGCATAGATCATGGGATATCGACCCCTTTTTGGTTCCTTTTTGGGATTTGAGATTATGTAACGGGTATGGGAATGTCGGCCCATGGGTTTACCCATGTTTAGGCCTAGTTTGTATGTATAAATGTATGCTAAAGCAATGTAGTGAGTATGAATGGCTAAGTGCTCGATCTATGTGATCGAAGGATTGTAAGTGCTTTGTGCATAGTGTGTGAGACTTGTAGAGCTACGCACAAGTAATTGTAAGAAGGCTTGGTGCTGTACCCTAGCTAGAAGAAGGAGGATCTGGCAGAGTGTGCGTAGATATCCTGTCTTCTGCGGAGTAGGATTTTGATTCTATGTGCCTGTAAGAAGCTTGACAAAGATAATAAAGAAGAAGAGTTGGTGGATGTAGCCCCAAGGTGGGGGTGAACCACATATATGTTGTGTTTCTCTGCTTTGTGCGATGTCTTGATGTGTTTATGTATTTTCTTTCTAAGTGATTTGATATAGATAGATAGATATGTTTATTCTTTGTGCTAACGATGTATCTGGATGTTAGATATGACCTATGTGAATGTGCTTAGTGATTGAATCTTCTAGATCTAATCTACCTCTTTATTATAAGTGCTTAGATACATCATATCTGAATGAATGATGCGATGCTCTGTTTTATCTACGGAGTAGATAGTGGTGGAATATTGATGAATTGTCAGTGCTAAGTGCTCTGTTAAGTATTACAATCACAGATCTGTGTCCCAGTTAAGGTTGCAGACACCCGAGTCCTTCAACTACCCCTGCCTCTACCTTAGGTGAGACTTCATCTGCTTTGCAGGTGTTTCCGAAAGGGCTAGTAGTTAGGGTTTTGTTGGTGCACTGTTGTAGCGTTGAACCTGGGTCCGCTCCTATGCCAACGACCTTGATGTTGCAAGGTCCCTTCCAATGGTCCTTTTCTTAAACACACACACCTTTTCTCCAATTATTTTGATGAAGAACATCCACAACCTGACTTGGAGAGCTAAAACAAAGCTATCACAAGTACAATCTTCAACATAATTCTTCATGCATAAGCAAGCCCTAGAATTTCTCATGAGAGATCCCTCTTTATATAGGGTGAAAGATGGATGGATGAGGAGATTAGGATGATCCCACTAAATCAGAGAAGCGATTAAGATCCAAACCGATTGGAGGCCACCTCATCTTCTAGAATATTCCCTTCTAGAAATTTGGGTAATTTCACTTTTTCCTTTTGTTTGAGGATCGTCACACCCTATGCACAAGAAGCTTGCAGTGACGCCGTAGTCTAGTTTTGGTGAAGAATGCAAAGATCAAGCATCGTTGCACCCCAAACATCGAGTAGGGTGTGACGATATCCTTTGATATTGTTTTTAAGGAAGGAAAGATAATCCACTTTTTTCATGGAGAAATTCTCATTTAGTATCTTCAGGGAACATGGAAGTGAGTTATGCACATATCATCAGTTGATCACAGGGGTGACCAAAATAATGTGTAACAGAATGCCCCCCAAAGTATGAAGTTGGAACCTGTGACAACTGAAATACTTTGTAGGATGTGTGTGTTAAAAACAAGGAGCACATCGGTTGGGAACTTGTAAACAACCAAGCATCTGCATAATCATATACCATCTTCTGAGGTAGGCATTCCCATACTCAGATTACAAGTGAATCTAATCATAAGTGTCAAGTGAGTCATGGCCACCAAACATACACTGTGGATCCATGTCATCATGATTCAAGATAGCCACAAGAAATACACTATGTATCTATATGTCAGTACAGACTTATGAATACTCCATCGCAACCTAGATCGATATGGTGAGGTCCAGGGTCTTCATCTCCATCATTCCGAAGTAATAATCTAGCCATGTGATTACAAGTGTCGAAGTTGAACATGGTAGAAACCACTTGATTACTGGTTATTAATGAATACCGTTAACAAGTGCGAGAGAAATCACCATTGATGTCATTGACTCCCAAGATACTCTAGTACAATCCAACAAATGTGAATAAATGAGTTGAAGTTGAACACTCAATGGAATATTCCAATCAGGGGCCAATGATGTGAACCCACTGTTGAAAGTGAGGAGACCCGCCATTGAGGCATGTAGGTTCCATGATACTAAATGATTTCTAAGTCTTGTTCCTGGATAAAGAGTTGAAGTCGATAGGAAAAGACTCATCAAAGGAGGGCCTTAATGTATCCCCCATAAATGACACAAAATATGTAATATATTGGAAGTAGATCAGAGTATAAAGTGTTTCAGAATTGACTCAGGGAAGACCGACATGGTAGAAATTTTAAATACTGCAGATGGCCAACTCGATAGAAGGCTTGTTTAGGTTGGACTTCTTTTGAACATATGAACGACACGACAATTGTTTTGGAAGCATTGACTCAAGGAGGACCCAACATATGGACTTGTGGATGGTTAAACAAGAGACAAATGGATTTCCCAACCTGGATACAATGATGAAGAGGGGTGTCATGTTCAAGAGCGACTTACTGCCACTAACACAGATACAGATATACATTTCTTTCCCAATTTCTCCCACCATTTTTGTCTAGTACCTCTTTATTTTTACGCAAGCTTGAGGAGGATAACATATGCTTGTAATGTAAGCTCATCCTTCAGATGAGTCCCTTATATTATTTTTAACAAACCCTAAGAAGGAGTGGTTCGGCCCCATATGGGCCTTTCGATGCTTGTTTTACGAGTCCAAAGAAAGAAAACTCAGTGGTTTTTCATGTTTAGAGAGTCTAAAAAACACTTAAAGAAAACTCCAAAATGTCCTTTTTTGTAAGTTAGTTTGGCGAGACCAAAAAAGAGATAATATACCACTCATCAAACGTTTTCTTCAAATACTTTTACGAGCATGAAAAGAATAAGGTTGCTCGGATATCTTTTCGTTTTTAGGGAGCTTGAAAAGAGCTTAAAGGATACTCCATATGGTTCGTTTTTTGTATTACCATTACGAGTCCGAAAAAGTGAAAAAATATTTCTCAATTACATTCTCATTGTTTCATGAGTGTGATAAAGAATTAAGACCATGCTCGAATTTTTTCCTAAAAAACCGTAAAAATATATGTACATAACAAAAACACGAAAAAACGAGAAAAAATGGAGGATCCATATCAAAAGTCCGGTCCTCAGATCTCTCAACATATAATAGAGACACTTTGCAAAGTTCATTAGGCTTAGGGAATAGGTAACAATATTCAAAAACTAATTTAATTTGAAATTAAAAATTGTAAAAAGTGAATAAAGTAGGTCAAAATAGCTCATTTACCAATTCATTTGTATTTTCACTCAATTAATGCTCAAACCCCCCTTTTTCTTCTAAATTTCAAGCGACGATTCTGGAGTGCCTGGTGGACCATTTATCGAAACACTTTCGTCAAGAAGGTATTCTTCTTCCCCTCTCTCTTTTCATGGTTGTATTTTTCATTTTTAATGGTTCACTTTTGAGTTATGGGCAGTTTCATGTGATAGGGTGAGCCTGTGATGATCCCAAATCGCCATAGGGGTTCCACAACCAGGGTGCGACGATGCTGCACTGTGGAAAAGAGAGCCCCTGTGATGACCACAACTCAAATTTTAAAAAGAGAAATAAAGCTATGAAGACTTCCAACCTTTAAATTTTGATGAATCTAATCATATTTTACTGTGGTTTGACATGTTTTCATTGATCATTATGCTCAAGTGGAGGGAACATGAGCACGAGGAAGAATATTACTTTTCTGGGAATGACCCGGGCACTGCCATGGAACTCCAGGAGTGTGGCTTGCTAAAGTTTTTCAAAGTTTAGGGCATGAGAGCCCAATTGAGGCTATTGGAGTACTTAGTCCATATGTGGGACATCAATGAACAAGCCTTTCATGTGGGTGTGCATACACTTAACTTAGAGATTGACGACATTTACTTCTTGACTAGGATATCTCATCGAGGCTCTCGGGTGTCACTCTCAGGAAGAAGAGGTGGTGGTGAACCCGTGGAATATTATGTTGTACATCACTACATACCAGGTACAAAGAAGCATAGTGGAAAAGTTTCTGTAAGGGATGTCTGAGATTTTCCTTTGAGGAATATCCTCTACACTATCACTCAGATGGTAGGGAGTGTGACTCTTCACATGGATTTACAAATCCATTTCAATATGATATAGAGTGTATGGAGCCTCGGGTTTTCAATTGGTGCGAGGGTCTTTTGAAAAACATGAAGAAACAATTGATGAAGTGTAGGAACGGTCGATTGAAACAATTCATGTATGGATATATGTTGGTATCCTTCTTCCTAAAGAGGGTCCCCGTTCTATGCCTACAATATGTGGAATGGGGAATACCTACTCCACAATATCCTTGAATGAAAATATGGGTAGATTTTATGGCCCATCATGGTGGCGTGCCAATCGCCAGATATGACCAAGCTTTCTTCAAGTGGCTGAGGGATCAACTAATTATGGTTGAGGACTATGCTTATGCTAGGACTGACTTCCATTGAGACCCAGACTTGGCATTACCTGAGGGTTCTTAGTGGGGAGAGATAGGTAAGAAGATGTTTTTTATTATATGTTGTTTTTGGTATTTTACTTATAAAATATTTTTGCTATTTATCCGAGACTAATAAAGTGCTCTAAAAAATGCAAATGTGGTGCCTTATTGGTCTCCAGGATCATATCCTATTCAGAGACTTCGAGGGGTGGCTGCTGAGGATCTCAAGGGGATCAAACAAAACCTTGATGGATTGACCATGAACATCCCTGACATCAATGTGGACTAGTTACATCGACGCTACCAACGCCATACAATTGGTGTATCAACATCCATTGGTCGACTGATCCATCGAGTGGAACGGGTAGTCATTTGTTATAGTGATAAAAATCCTTGATGCGTATGTATATGAATCCATAAGCTTCACCATTTTGACATTTTGGTCTCAGTACAAACACTTTTTTGTAACTTTTGATGTATTAATATAAAGTTGCTACCAGATTAATTTTCTTTTAAATGTGTGTTTGGATATATAAATAGCGTAAATGTCTATATAAAACATAATTATCCAATGCATTTGTTAATGTGTTTAGACATCTCGGAATATGTTGATACTCAATATAATCAAAATGTCTTTCCAAGAGGTGAATTCTTAAGTATAACTGTAACAATGTAGGACTTCAGATGGAATAAATGTTACTCAATTGCAACACTACTAGTTGTGAATCCAATTGTATAATAAGATGACATATTCCAAATGGAATGGAGTAAGTTAATAACTTGATAACTACACTATATTCCACAATATTATTAGTTGCA
Source organism: Picea engelmannii (assembly GCA_009831015.1). NCBI lineage: Eukaryota > Viridiplantae > Streptophyta > Pinopsida > Pinales > Pinaceae > Picea > Picea engelmannii. Next base: position 177,334 of record ML812255.1, read on the forward strand.
TGACCAAGGCAAACACCGTGTAGACTGATCAACTCATCCGCAGGTGCATAGATTTCCCATGCAACTGACACTAGGTTTTGAGTACTGCAACTAGCACCAATAACAAAGCCAATATAGGGTAGGAAGACACCGACATTTGGAAACCAAGCACAAGGAAAGGTAAGTATATTATAGGCAAAACAAGAAACAAAAAAATCACACGCTAGAGTATGATACACTAAAATACAAATCACTCATGCAAAAAATATTTTAAGCATAGTACTTCTTCAAGTAAAGCCCATTTCTAGGTTCACCCGAAGGAATTCCATCATAATCCACCAACTCATAAGCCCCTTTCTCCAACACTCATTTAACTATATATGGACCACGCCACATGGGCTCAAATTTACCGGCTCCTAATAAGTCACGATCTTGTTCGTCAAGGAGAACTAAATCACCCTCAGAAAAAATACATGGTTTTACATGCTTGTTGTATTGAGCTTTGACACATTTTTTCTGAGTTTCTATGACTAAAGAAACATCATAATGAGTCTTGTCTAATTGCATCAAATACAAGAGACGTTCTTCTTCGGCTGAGGTGTTAAGGAGAAGTTCAACATCTAGTTTCAAATATGGGATTTCACATTCAATTGGCAGGATAATGTCGATACCATATACTAACTGGAAATGTGTGAACCCTGTGGAAGATTTAACGGACATCCGATAGGCCCATAATGAAAAGAAGAGAATTGTGTGCCAGCTTGACTTGTGAATTCCTATCATCCACCGAAGCATAGTAGTTAGAACTTTGTTGATTGCTTTAAACTAGCCATTGTCTTATGGATAGTAAGGGGTTGAGTTTTCATGTCGAAGACCCATCTTCTCGGTAAGTTCAAACATCATGAAATTGTGAAAATGACTACCATGGTCAGTGATGATGGCTTGAGGGATACCAAACCTAGTAATGATATGATTGAATATGAACAATGTTGTAGTTTTCCTAGTATTATCAAATGTAGGCATCACGTCGACCCATTTAGTGAAATAATCCATGGCTACGATAATGTATCCACGCCCCCCGACCGAGTGATGGTTACATATCATGAATTCAATGCCTCATTTAGTTAATGGACCAACATAAACTACATGGTAAAGAGGAGAAGGATGTGATCGGTTCTTATTTTTATATGTTTGACAAGCGTGGAATTTCTAAACAACAATAATGCAATCCTTAAACAACAAAGGCCATAAGTAACCAGCTCATAAGATATTTTGGGCAGTGGCATTCCCAAACATATGACCACCACATGCTCTGGAATGACAGTCATTTAAATCTTTCTCAACTTCATCATAGGTTATACATCATCAAAATACAAAATCAATACCACGATGGTAAAGGGTATCACCGAGGATATTGTATTGACATGCTTGATACCGAATTTGACGATGATCTACATGAGACAGATTAGGAAAAAAAGTTTGGGTTTGGAGATAAATGACAATGTCTCTATACTAGATGTCGTCTGAACTAATCAAAAAGAGATACTCATCAGGAAAAGAATCCTCTGCCACAATTTCTGTCTAAGTGGAGGGAAGGTCACATATCAATTTGGAAAAAACCAAATATTTTTTCGACTTGGCTCGCTCAAACTCCATATCAAACTCTTGGATAATCACTATCCATTTGGAGTATTCCCCCCCCAACAATTGGCATGTAAGGATATGTTTCATAGGGTTGCAATCGAAAATGATGGTGGTTTTGCGTAATAAAATATAAGGATGAAAACATTGAACAACTTGAACAGTTACCAAGGCCAGTTTCTCCACATGCATATATTTGGTTTCAATGGTTGTTAGACTCCGACTCAAATAGTAAATAACATGTTCATCATGTAAATCATCCTCTTGGACTAGAACCATGGCTATGGTACAGTCCGACTTAACCAAGTATAAGAAATAATCTTGACTATAATCGAGAGGAAATAAGAGTGGTGTATGGGTTAAGGAAAGTTTCAAAGCTTCAAAGGCTTTGTTGGTAGTGTCGTCCCATACAAAATCGTGACCCTTCTTAAGAAGTCGAGTGAAACCTTTCATTAGTTCAACATAATTGGGGATGAATCGACGTAAAAAGTTTTCTTTCCCTTGCAAACTTTGGAGTTGGAGTAAGGTAGGAGGAGGAAAATTGAGAATAGCTTCAATCTCCAAAGGATCCACCCTAATCCCATGTGTAGAAACGATAAAACCAAGAAGTCATCCATACTCCACACAAAAAATGCATTTGTGTGGATTCAATCGTATGTGATAATATTGACAATGTAGGAAAATGGCTCGTAAGTGTGCCGGGTGATCTTGGCGACGCAGGGAATACACCAGTAAGTCATCTAGGTAAGGTTGTAAAATGTGCTTAATATTATGAAAAGCATAACACATAGCACATTGAAAAGTCACACTAGAATTCTTGAGACCAAAAGGGAGTTTGTGGTATGCAAAGGTACCCCAAGGGAAAATAAAAGAAGTCTTATGTTGATCCCCAGGTAAAATTTTGATTTGATTGTAGCGAGAGAATCCATCCATAAAAGAGAAGATTTCACTTCCGGCAAAATCATCAACGATTTGGTCGACGAAAGGGGTTGGATAATTATCTTTGGGACAAGCCTTGTTTATATCCCTATAATCAACACAAACATGGATCGTGCCTTGTTTCTTTGTAACCATAATAATATTGGACACCCAATCAGTCAACGCTACAGGGTAGAAAAAATCAGCTATAAGAAGTTTTTCAACTTCGAGTTTAATAGCAGCAGCTTTGCATGGATGAACTAGGAAAAGTCTTTGTCGAACATGTTTAGCATTCGAGTATGTCTTAATTTCATGTACAACAATATCTGGATCAATTCCATGCATCTCTTCATAACTCCCTGCATAAATATCTCAAAATTCTTGGAAAAGGGCCTTGTAAATTCAGATCTCATCAGGAGAACATGAGGCATCGATATGAACATTTTCCACGATTCCAGGCTTAATAGAAATATCTAGAGGGATGGTGGGTGAAATATTTCCCAAGTTCCCTTCGTAAAAAACATCATATGTTGGTTCAAGAATAGGGGGAATAAGAATGATAACAGACCGATTTAAAATCCGTTGGTAACTCTCTATAGTCTCTGTTGTAGGATAAATTGGTAAATGTGGACATGAACTAATCTCCCTAGATCCACCTAGATTTAGAACAAAACATGACATGACATGACGCTTTCCCTAAGTTATAATCATTGATCTATCTATAAAATAAGGAATTGATGACTTACCTTTGAGATCGCTTCCTTATATCTTTGTTGTTCTCGCTTCACTCCAGTGCTCTTTTGAAACCAGATCTGCAATGACACAGACTAACCAAAGTGAAAGAAACTATGATAGATTCAATGAAAACTTAAACATGTGATCAAGGAGTCATGTGATAAAATGAGGATCATTTTATGGGAAATAAACATGCCACTGCATTATATTGAATAAAAGTAGAAGATACAATCGAAATTCCTTGATGTCGCAAGTTCCTTTTTAGTGGTCCTTCATTCCAACACACACATATACTTGTTCTGGAATTTTGCATGAAGATGATCTTCAAAATCTTGATGGGAAGATGTAGACCTCAAGCATCAACTGAAATAATATTCTTCACACAATCCCCAGTCTATTCTTCCAGCAATCCTTTGCTCAACTTTTCTTAACCATGCTTAACCTTTTCCATGAGAAGCCCATTATTATATAGGAGAAGCTGAAGTGGTTAAAGGGATGAGGATGATCCCACTAAATCAGAGAAGTCAGTAGGATTGTAACCATACAGACGCCACTTCAAATTATAGAAGATTCCTCTTCCATAAACTTCTTGAACCTCTTTCCTCTTTTGTCTTTCAAATGCTGCCGCACACTGCCTATATAGCAGCTTGCATAAATCCCGTAGGCCAGCTATAGAGAAGCCCACAGAAATCATTGATTTCAGCACTATACACACTATGGGTAGCCTGCGACATCCTTATAAAAAGTAGTCTTGCATAGGAGGAAAGTAGTCACTTTTCTCAGACAAAAGATGATTTTGAGAGCCTGATTACATGTTTGTAAAGTCGTCATCAGAGTGACCAAAATAATGTGTAACATAATTCCCCCCAAATTATGAGGTCAGAACCTGTGACAACCAAAATACTTGTAAAATACATGTATGTGTGTCGGGAACAAAGAACACACCAATCGAGAACCTGCAAACAAACAAGGATCTGTACAATATGATACCATGTCTGAAGTTGGCATTCCCATGTTTAGACTACAAATGATTGAACTCATAGGTGTAATTCATGGCCACTAATGATACACTGTGGATCCATGTCATCAAAATGTTACATAGCCACCAGGAATACACTGTGGATCTATGTACGAGAAAAACTTCAGACAAAAACATAGCCACGAGGCATACAAAGTGGATGTATGTGTCAACACAAATCATCAATAATCCATTGCAACCTAGACCATGAATGATGAGATCCAGGGTCTTCAAACCCATCGTCCGTAAGTACGAATCTATCCATGTGATTACAGGTGTCGGAGTCGAACATGGTCAGAAACCGCTTGATTACCGGTCATTAATGAAAACCATTAACAAGTGCGAGGGAAATTACCATTGATGTCAATGAATCCCAAGGTACTGTAGTATAATCCAACGAATGTGAATACATGAGATGAATTCGAACATTCGATAGAATCTTTTGATCAGGGACCAATGATGTGAATCCACTGTCAAGAGAGAAGAAACCTTCCATTAGGGCATGTAGGCTCTAAGGTACTAAATGATTTCTAAGTCTCGTCCCTGAACAATGAGTTGAAGTCGACAGGAAGAGACTCGTCATAGGATGGCCTTGATGTATCCCCCATCAATGACATGAAATAAGTAACAGATTTAGGATAGAGTAAAATATGAATATGATTTGAAACTGACATAGGGAAGTCCGACATGGTAGGAATTGACAACTGTAGATGGCCGACTCAAGAGAGGGCTTATTCGGACTACTCTTGAACATATGGATGACATGACGGCAGTCTTGGAAGCATTGACTCAAAGACGACCCAATATGTAAACTTGCAAAAAGTCATATGAGAGACAAATGGATTTCCCAACCCGGATTCAAATGATGAAAAGGGGGTGTCATGTTCAAGAGCGACTAGTACTGCCACTGACACAGATATAGAGACACATTTCTTTCCCAAATTTTCCCCCACCATTTTTGGCAAGTACCTCTTTATTTTTAAACAAGATTGAGGAGAATAACATATTCTTGTAATGTAAGCTCATCCTTTGGATGAGTCCCTCATAGTATTTTTAACGAACCCTAAGAAGGAGTGGCTCAGTCCCATGTGGGTCTTTCGATGTTTGTTTAACGAGTCCAAAGATATAAAACTTGGGGGTTTTTCATGTTTATAGAGTCTGGAAAACATTTAAAGAGAACTCTCTTAGTTCCTTTTCCGTAAAATAGTTCGACAGGACCGAAAAAGTAATAAACTATCACCCATCGAACGTTTTATTCAAATACTTTTAAGAGCGTGAGCAGAACAAGGTCGCTGGTCAATATTTTGTTTTTACGGAGTGTGAAAATAGCTTAAATGATACTCCACTTGTGTCACTTTTCGTGTTACCATGATGAGTATGAAAAGACGACAAAATTATACTCGATTGTGTTCTCATAAATTTTCGAGCACGAGAACGAATGAAGAGTGAACTCGAGGTTTTACTAAAAAACCCTAAAAAGTATCAATATGCGTAACAAAGAGAAAATAAATTACAGAAAAAACATCCATACTCTAATTAGGACTCTAGTCTTCTTCCTGCAAGAAACAAGACACTCACGAGATTATTAGACTTGAGGGTTTATAACCAAATACATTTATATAAAATAAAATATTATGAAAAAAGGTAAAAAGTGAAATAAATAAGAGTAAGAGCTCTTTTTACCATTTCATTTGCATTTGGTTAAGAACTTGTCTAAAACCCCCTATTTCACCCCTTACTTCGGTGGTCGATTGCGAGGAGCACAGGCGATCATTCGACGAACGGTCTCCATCAAGACGGTAAGATTTTCATCCTCTTCCTTTTGAATGGATTGAAATTCATTTTTAGTGGTTAAAATATGTTTTTTGGGTGAGTTTTTGGGCCAATAGGCGTGTGCTGGGGCCGCTGCAAGTGACTAGTATCGGGCCCTGTGGAAATCAAGGATTTCTGCAGGCGCCCAATGGTTCACCTGTGGAAATCCTGCATTGTAATTGAAGCCTGGTTGCGACGGCTGAAAACCCAAAACGAAATGCATGCATTGGACCAAAAAGAATTCAAAAAATGATGATTAAAGTTGCTAACTATCTTCTCTCATCTCCCTGCAGGTGTTTGATTGCCAAAATGTTGGATTTGATAGAACGAGAGCACAAGGATGATGACTTTATGGCTTTGAATGATCTGGGGACCGTCAATTCCCTTTGACAGTGTGGCTTGTTAAAGTTCTTCAAAATCCAGGGCACGAGAGCCCAACTGAGACTACTAGAGTACTTGGTCCACATGTGGAATGTGAACCAACAAGTGTTCCATGTGGGTTTCCATGTTCTTTCCTTGGACATCGAAGATATTTACTTTTTGATGGGGATATCCCATCATGGGGTACATGTGACCCTAACAGGGGGTCGAGGTGGTGGCTTGCCAATGAGCGAGTACATCTGTCGGCATTGCAAACCTGAGGCCAAGAGGCGCAAAGGTAAAGTGGCCATTAGAGGAGTTCAATATCTGACTCTCAGAACCATTCTCTTTACTATTGCATGGATGGCAGGAAGTGCTTCATCGCACATGGCCCTCCAAAGTTATTTTCAATATTCCATTGAATGTACAGAACCTCATGTGTTCAATTGGTGTGACGGTGTGCTCCGCAGTATGAAGACACAACTCACTAAAAGAAAGAATGGAGACCTAAAGTAGTTTGGGTATGGGTCCATTTTGGTGTCTTTCTTCTTATAAAGAGTCCCTAATTTGAGGCTACAGGTAGAGTGGGGAATACCAGCTCCACGAGATCCAAGAATGAAACGGTGGTGTGACCTTATGGCTCGACATGTAGCAGGCCCTATTGTCAAGTACAATGATGCATTTTTTGACTGGTTAAGGCCCCGAATTTTGATGATTGACGATTATGTGTATGCCGGCCTGGAATTTTGGGGCGATCCCAACTTGGTTCTCCCTGAGGGATTTCAGTGGGGAAATCTAGGTAAGAAAGACATTTTGTTCTTTATAGTGTTTTTGTGGATTTTTAGGATACAAGATGTTTTTGTGTTTTCGATCTAAAGACTAATAAATTTTTTTTGACCATGCAGATGTAGGGCCACACCAACCTCTGGAACATCTCCGATCCAGAGACGAGGAGAGGCAGGTGTAGTAGCAGGGTGGGATGATGGCGACTATGAGGAAATGGAGAAAAACATAGAGGGTCTAAGATCAGGCATTCCTGACATATCGATCGAGGAGATCCCGAGACATTATCAACACCATACTGTAGGCATGTCTGGCTCACTTAGTCGGTTACTTCGTAGGGTGGCACATGCAGTAGTATGCTACCTTGAGCAACATCCATGATACTATTTTGTAGAATCCATTGGCTTCATATTTTGATATTTTGGTCTTTGGATGGGAAACATTTTTATAAAACATTTTATGATTATATATATACATGAGGCTTCTACCGACTTACTCTACTTCTATATACAATGTGTAATGTGTGATTGGATTTATAAATGTCTCAAATGTCTGTCAAACAAAAAATTAGCTACAACATCAGTTAATGTATTTAGACATCTATGAATGTGTTGATATTCAATATAATCAAAATAACGTTCCAAGAGGTGAATTAGTAGATATACCCGTAACAAAGTAGGACTTCGGATAGTATAGACATTACTTAACTGTAGCACTAATAACTGTGAATCAAGTCGTACAACGAAGTGATGAATCCCAAGTGAAATAAAATCGGTCAATAATTTGATGACTGTGCTATATTTTGCGATATTATTGGTTGCACGACTGAGGCAAACACCTTGTAAAATAATAAGTTTGTTGGTAGGTGCATAGATTGCCCAAGCAACAGAGGCTAAGTTCTGAGTACTATGGCTAGAACCATCGGTGAAGCCAATATAGGGTAGTGAGGACATTGACATCTGGAAACCAAGCACAAAGCAAGGTAAGCAGTTGGGGGTGGAAACCAAATAACGAAAATCACACAAAAGTAACACACAAGAGTATGGTACAATAAAAGTACAAGCACTCATGCAAAGACAGTCTAAGCATAGTACTTCTTCAAGTAAAGCTCATTTTTGGGTTCACTCAAAGGAATTCCATCATAATCTTCTAACTCATAATCTCCCTTCTCTAACACTCGTTTGACGATATATGGACCTCACCACATAGCTTTGAATTTTTCGACTCCTAATAGATCACGATCTTGTTCATAGAGGAGAACTAGATCTCCCTCAGAGAAAACATGTGGCTTGACATGCTTTTCGAATTGGGATTTCATACATTTCTTCTGGTTTTGAATAACTAGGGTGGCATCATGATGAGTCTCATCTAATTTCATAAGATACAACATATGTTCTTCTTCAGGAAAGGTGTTTGGGAGAAGTTCGACGACTAGCTTCAAAGATGGTATTTCACATTCAATCAGGAGAAGGACTTCAATGTCGTAGACTAGTTGAAAAGGGGTAAATCCTGTAGCATACTTTACAGACATCTGATAGGCCCATAATGCTTTGAAAAAAATCGTGTGCCAACTGGTCTTATGGATTCCTATAATCTAACGAAGCATAGTGATAAGGATTTTATTTATTGCTTCAACTTGGCCGTTGGCCTGTGGATAGTAGGGGGTTGAGTTTTCATGTCGAAGACCCAAATTGTCGGTAATTTCATACATCATAAAGTTTCAAAAATGGCTACCGTGATCAGTAACGATAGCTTGCGGGATCCCGAATCGTGTAATAATATGATTAAATATGAAAAGGGTTGTAGTTTTCCCAGTATTATCGAATGTAGGCATCGCCTCGACCCATTTCGTGAAATAATCGATGGCTACAATGATGTATCCATGCCCCCCGACCGAGTGAGGGTGACATGTCATAAAATCAATACCCCACTTTGCGAAAGGTCCAATGGAAACTACAGGGTGTAAGGGAGCGGGATGAAATCTTATTTTATTATTGTACGTTTGGAAAGCATGGCATTTTTGGACTGTGGTAATACAATATTTGAATAAAGAAGTCCAAAAATATCCTGCGCGTAAGATATTTTGGGTAGTATCATACCTAGACATGTGACCACCACATGCTCCAGAATGGCAGTTGTTCAACGCTTTCTCAGCCTCGTCGCAGGTGAGACATCGTCGAAAAATGGAGTCAACCCCACGACGATAAAGAGTGTCACTGAGGATGATATATTGACGAGCTTGATATCGTATATGACGACAGTTAGCAGTAGATAGATCGGGGTAGAAATTTTGAGTTTGGAGATATATAATGATATCTCCATACCAAAGGTCATCGAAATTGATCAGAAAAAGAGATTCATCGAGCAAAGAATCTTCTGCTACATTTTCTGTCTCAGTGCAGGGAAGGTCACACATCAGTTCGATAAACACCAAGGATTTCTTAGACTTAGC
>ML812256.1:11588-22397 GCA_009831015.1 Picea engelmannii
CGAATCAAAGAAGCACAAAAGGACTCAAGAGTGGGTTTTTCATAAGCTTCTTCCCCTAGAGCCTCTCTCATGGCATAAAAGGTAGATACAAACACAAAATATGCACTACCTAGCTTAGAAAGAATAAGATAGATGCAACGCTTTTCCTCCATCTTTATCTTACATTCTTCACATAAAATTATAAGTGTTTTAAACCTAGATAGATAGTCTCCAAGGCAAGAAAAATCATTTGGACTCAAGGTCAGTATTTGATTTTCTAACTATTGTGCTTGAATAATATTGAGTTTACCAAACACAAATTCAATCATGTCCCAAGCTTCTTTGGGGTCATCAATATCTTGAAGGTGGTACCTTAAATCAGGAGAGATGGAAATTCTGATTAGTCCAGGTGCTTCGTCATTCCTATTATCCCACTTGGCTCTCTTATCAACATTAGTGGGTTCTTTTTCCTTTCCCAAGGTAATCCAGTACAAGCCTTTACTTCTTAATAAATCTTCCATATGAGATTTCCATTGGAAGTAGTTGTTGCTGGTAAGCAAGACAGTACTTGTAGAATCCATATTAAATATGCAGATAATGTGGATTTAAAAACTGAAACTAATGATCTGGATGGAAAGAGCTCGAAAAGTTATGCGTTTTTAAAAAAATGACACTGAAAACAGACATCTGATGTTAGAGTTATTCCCTTTTAAAAAAAGGCACAGTCGGTAACCAAATAACCACGTGATTGTGTAAGTTGCTTTATGAAGTGACCCACTTTTATAAAGATAAGTGGGGATCACTTTTACAATGAAGTTACTTTATAACAGAAAAGTTGCATGCAAAATAAATAACTCTAAAATAAAATATTAAAGCTACTTATAGTGATTCACGTTTATACTTGAAGTGAAATACGCTTTACAATTTTAGCATGAACTTTTTCAAAAAGGTAACAAAAGAGAGACTTGAAATCAAGACCTCTTACTTAATAAAACAACTTTTAACCAAATGATCTAGAAAAACATATTGTAATGTTCAGAAGGAGGATTGTGGGTGTTGTTGTTTTTGTTGAAGACGGCCTTGGATAGCGTGCTAAAAAAAACTATTTTCACACAAGATAAAAATTTTGCTTCTCAATGACAACAAGGGTTAGATCTCGGTTATCTTACCCGAAAGATGCACCTTTTCCTATTTGTTTCTGATTTTCCGAGATCGTACAAGGCACGAGGCAAAGAGCATACACAAATCTAAAAGAGTAGAAACCCGAAATAAATAAAACAAAACCGAAATAAAACCAAAATACTACTCTGCAAAAATTTAAAAAAATGCATATTCAAGCTTTATACCTCCAGATTTGACTGTAATGGTTGTATCTTGGGAAAGCATAAACCTTTTCGAGTGAAACGAAAAGTGTTCCTAATTGAAATGAGCACTCCAGACGCAATGGAAAAGTCCTCTCAGCCTAGAAATGTACAGAAATGACAAAAAGTGGAGATGAGGAAACTTGGCTTCACGATCTCAATCTACAACATGAGCGGGTCTTCAAACATGCTCTGATACCATGTTCAACAACACAGGTTTTTCGACAGAGGACGAACACCTTCAATAACCACTCACATAACCAGATCAAAGATCAACACACCGATGTTTTCACGTGGTAAAACCCCTACGAGGAAACATCCACGACCCCAACCAACGCGACCACTTGGAGCAGTTTATTAATGCAAAGAAAAAAGATTACAGAGAGATTTTACAAGAGAGTTTCTCACAATCGATCATCGACAAATGACCCTCCATGCTCTTTAAACAGATATCATGGACCAATCGGGTGTTAAGCCACAGATCAATGACCGTTAAGATCGAGGAGAGTATGAACTGTCAGATCACTCTATGTCGGGAACATATCGTGACTGTCGTATTTCCTAGCTACAAATGCATACTAAATAAACACACTAGAAAACATACTTTTACTTAATGACACAATAGACCAAGTAGTTCTTACTAACTCCTAAGTGTCTAAATATCCTAACAACTTGGGGGGATTCAAGTGAAGTAAATCCTTGTGCTGCGGTGTAGAATCTAGTCTTGCCCCAACCCCATTTATCCGACAAGAGGAGATGAACAAGAGCTAAGTCTGTCTGCGCAACTAGGAGAATCCCAGTTTGCAAATGATCTGGAACGCTCGAGAGGACCCAGGTCCGCCAGCTCCCTAACGCATCCCACAAAGAGATATCTGCCACTTTGATGAATCCGTGTTGAGTTAGCCACTCATAGATCTGCTTGAATTCTTCAGAAACGTTGAGGGGCACGTTGCCCATGATATTGTCTTGCCACAACATGGTTTTTCTCCCATTCTCTGGGATACGATATAGATGCTTTTGGAAGAAATCAAGCCCACGATGACAGAGGTTCCAGATCAGAGTGCCTTTGGGAGTATTTTTTGCTTGAAGGTTTCTCAAAGAAGCCCCATTGAGGTATTTTTTTCTTAGGAGTTTACTTACAGGGTGCCCGCGATTTGTATAGAGTTTCCAAAGGATTTTTCCACCCAGTGCCAGATTTGCAAGTTCGGGATCTCTTACCTGTAAGCCTCCTTCAGAAAATGGGCATTTGACAATTTCCCAATTGAGAAAATGGTATTTCTTTTGATTTCCTTTACCTCCACGCCAGAGAAAGTCTCGAATCATCTTTCAAATCTGAGTCGTGATCTCCTTTGGGGCCAGAAGGAAGGAAGCCTGGTAGATTGGCAAGGAAGACATGACCGATTGAATGAGGGTGAGTTTCCCAACATTGGTAACCCACTGACCACCCCAAGCTGAGATTTTTTCTTTGAATTTTCTTATTACTTCTATCCACAACGAAGACTTGTTGGAGCCCAGGGTTAAGGGAAGTCCAAGTTATTTTATTTTTTCCCAAGAAGCATAGCTCGAGAACCCCATGTATAGGGAAATTCGTTGAATAGTTTGTCAATCTGCATTCCACCCATACACTACACTTTTCCTTTTATTGATGAGCGCTCCAGAGATACTGCAGAAGCTTTGAAGGATTTCGATGAAGTTTTTTGCAATCTTTATGGAGGCTCCGCCCAACATGAGGGAATCATTTGAAAAAAGGGAATGATTGATTGGATCAAGACCCTTCATCAACCTAATGCCTGGGACTGATCCAACCTTCTTTTCAGGAGTCAACTTTCTTCTTAATGAATCTGCCATCAAAATGTACAGGAAGGGGGAAAGAGGGCAACCTTGCCTCAATCCCCTCGAAGCTTGACAATAATTAGCCAGACTGCCATTCACTAGGGGGGCTATCCAAGGCTTTTCAGTACAAGCTTTAATCAAATTTACAAAGTCAGGACAAAAACCAAAAGAGAGAAGGACTTTATAAAGGAAGGAGAGGTTTACCTGGTCAAATGCATTTGACATGTCGAGCTTTATAAGCATCCCTTGCTCCTGTCGTTGATGACTGGAGTGCATGACTTCTTGTACTTGAATTACATTATCTAGAATATGTCTCCCTTTGACAAATCCACCTTGCATGGGGGAAATGAGATTCTCTAGCAGGGGCTTAATTCTGTTTGCCAATAGCTTGGACAAAATTTTGTATGAAGCGTTGCAGAGCGAGAAATTCATAGTGAAAAATGGTTTAGTAGATTGATTTCAATAATATTACATTTCAAAAGGAAGAAGTTGCATCTATTTAAACATCTATTTAGTAAAGGTCTCAATATTAATATGTTAAAAATGGATATGAATTACATTACATATTGAACCGAAACATATGGAATAAATTGCAAATAAAAATACTAAAAACATAATACCAAAAAGATGAAGATAATAAAAAAAAATGTGATTATAATATGCATACACTCAACATATATATGTCAATATAATAAACATATATTGTTACATGTAAATATATGATGAACACATATTATTCAAAGAAATTATATAATAATATATATAATTAAACTCAATTAATTTTATAAGAAATATGTGTGTGCAACTATTATAGCTCCATAAACCTATTATGCATCACGGGATAACCTCTCGAAGTACAAAACTTTCCTAAAAACTTTAATCTAAAAAAATTCCACCTTAATGAATTTGATATCTCTTGTACACCATAAAAATTAATATGAATTTAAGTTGATATAATTAAAATTTGATATCTCTGGTACATCATAAAAATTAATATGAATTTAAGTTGATATAATTAAAGTAGCTTGTAGAAGACAAAACCTAGGACTAAAAAGTTGAGAGACAACCCAAAAGAGATAAAGTTGTTCCATATATTTTAAAAAGTTGAGAGACAACCCAAGAGAGATAAAGTTGTTCCATATATTTTAATATGGTAACTCAGTTGATCCCTATATTTTAATACGGTGAGCCATGTAAGCATATTCAGAAAACAAAAAATCTTTGAAGTATAATTTTTTTATAAGCATGAGAAAACTGTTTAAACTATATCATAATAATAGTTTGAAAGATTAATGAAATTCCTGTTAATGTATATTTGATAAAATAATAGTTTGAAAGATTAATGAAATTCATGTTAATGTATATTTGTTGATATCCAATGGTAAGTCTAGTAATTACTTTTTAGGTTGATAGCAAGCCCAATTATAGTTAGCACATCAAAAGGAGTTTATAGAGTTACTTCAATTATCAAGACAAAGTCCAAGGTCCAATTAAAATATTGGAATTTAAGAAAATGAATGCAATTAAAATATAAATTTGTTAATATATTCAAAGTTAATTAAAAGATTTTAATTTAAGAAAATGTAAAAGTTCAATTAAAATATAAATTTTTTAATTTTTTTTTTTTTTTTAAGTATTTTTGTTATTTTAGTTAAGAAATGATTTTTTTTTTTGGAATACATTGAAATTATTATTTTTTTGTTGTTTAAAATTTATTTCTATTTAATTTGCTGAAAAACCTATGAGACATTAAAATTATACAGGAATAATCACTCAAATTTAAGGATCTAACATTTTCTTACCTGAATTGGAACAATTATCCCTAAAAAAATCACCTGAAAAAAATAATTTGGTAGAATATTTAAACGTGGTAGGATATCACCATATTCCAACAAAAAAAACCATTTTTATAAAACAGCTAACCAACCCCATTTAACCATTTTTATAAAACAGCTAACCAACCCCATTTAACCATTTTTATAAAACAGCTAACCAACCCCATTTAAACTACTACGAATTTTTATTTTATGCAGAGAGCGGGCGTTAACACCAATGAAAAGTTAAAGTGACTGGTGCGGGTCAAAGCGGATAAATGCCTTGAAGAACGGATCAAAGCAGAGGTCACGAGCTTCTCTCAGGGAGTGGCACGGGATGGACTGGGCATTGTCTCTTCCCGGTTGGCGGGGCTGGGCAGCCGGCATGACGCTGATGGTGGCAGTAGGCACGGTGCCGAAAAGAACGGGCCGGACAGACCTTTTTCCATGCCTACTGCACCCAGGCTACGTGCCGCCATCATTTCGATCTGAAAGCTCTTTCATTCCATTAAATTCAATTATCCCTCTTCTCCTCCGAAATTTATGTTCCCAATTACGACGCGACAACCGCCGTTATTTTAGTATAACTTTTGGAAGGTTAAATATAGGATCGTAGGACATTTACTGCTATGTTTTTTTTTAACACTTTTGAGACTGTGCAGGTCTTTTAACAATAGTGACGAAGTGGGTACTTTGTGAGACCCCGGTTGATGATATATGTTCGGAGGTGAGGTTGTCCAGGTCTTCGACATGGGCATACCTGCGCAGATCTAGCAAGTTTGTTATCATAAAACTAACGAGAGTGGTCGACTGGGTACTTTTGTCAGACACCGGTGGATCATATATGTACTTGTAAGATAGATTTTTTATATCGATATGAGAACTATGGGATCTGAAATGATATTGGGTGGTAATGGTCATTTGATTTGATTGATTGATTTTAATGATGTTTACAGTGTTGAACAATCGAACATTAATTTATTTTCACACTCTTTTTGATGTTAGATCTTCTGTTATAAATCTTGACTAAAATACTAGCAATCTGATTCATCTTATCTCAAACAAATAACTAGATTTGATTTAAGTACAAACTAAAACATAGTGTACGTACTTACCATTCTTGCTTTGATCCCGTGAAGAACGGATCAAAACAGAGGTCACGAGCTTCTCGCCGGGAGTGGCACGGGTATGGACAGGGCGTTGTCTCTTCCCGGTTGGCGGGGCTGGGCAGCGGGCACGACGCTGATGGTGGCAGTAGGCACGGCGCAAGTCCCTTCCGACCGAACATAACGGGCCGGGCAGAATTTTGTCAATGCCTACTGCACCGGGGCTACGTGCCTCCATCATTTTAATAGGAAATCTTTTTCATCCAGTGATGGAATTTGGGGCTACGTGCCTCCATCATTTTAATAGGAAATCTTTTTCATCCAGTGATGGAATTTGATGGATAAATTGTTTGTTATGAGAGAATTTTAAGAAAAAAAAAAAAATTTAAAACTAGAAAAATGAATATTAAAATACTAAAAACCATCAAATTTGACAACCTTTAACAGTTTGAAATTCCGTAGAAATCATCAAATTTGACAACCTTAAACAGTCAACCCTGTCCCATTCATTAAATTCAATTATCCCTTTTCTTCTCTGAAATTTATGTCCCCAATTGCGACGCGACAACCGCCGTCATTTTAGTGAATTCATATAACTTTTGGATAGTCAAATCTAGGATCCGAGGACATTGCTGCTATGTTTCTTTTTATCAATTTTGAGGTTGTCCAGGTCTTTGACACGGACATAACCAGATCTAACAAGTTTTTAATAAAACTAATAATAGTGGCCGACTGGGTACTTTGTGAGACCACAATTGATTACATAAATGCGGAGGTGAGGTTGTGTCCGTCTTTGACATGGACATACCTGCGCAGATGTAGCAAGTTTGTTATCATAAAACTAATGAGAATTGCTCACTGTTATTTTGGTTGTTTTTTTGTTAATTTTTTTTGTTTGATTTTGTTCAAAATCTGGTGATGAATGGTTGGATCTGGAGATTTGAGTGGCTAAGTTTGTATAATTTGAATGCTCCAAAATTTTTCAGTATCCTGAATCTATTTATATATTTAAAAATGCAATTTAAATAACAGAAAATAGAAATTTTGTCCAAATTTACATCGCTAGATTCCGACCAAAAAACCCCAAAAATAGAACATTTAACCAACACCGATGATATATATGAAGTTGTGAGAAAAATTTCTCACACAGACATGAGAAACGAAATGACATCGAATGTCATTTACAAAAACCGATTTGAGTGCAAACTATAACACTGTCTGCGATGGAGTGTACTTAATTTTACTGTGTTGGGTTGAATGATAGCACGAAAGGGCAAATTACACATTCCGTCCATTGAATCGGCATTCAATCGGTATGGATTGATTGATTTTAATGAGGTTGAACTTAAGGGACTAAGAGAATAATAACCCTAACTCATTTTCACTTTTTTTGATGTCAGATCTTCTGTTGTGAATTTTGAGTAGAAGATTAATAATCTGATTTATCTTTTCCTTGTCAAATAGCTGATCAAATATCTGGTGCATATTGTCCACCTTTAAGCCGTTTTCATACTAACTGTTGATATCCTCTTAAACTGTACATTCACTCAACAAAGTTAATGCAAGTCAACCATTAACTTTATTCCATATTTGTTGGATAGACGAAAACTGCAATCCAATACAGTTTGGATAATTTGCAATCCAATTAAATTTTCTCATTATTTTGACTTGGTAGTGTTTGGAATTTGATAAACAAAACACTTGTTATGAGACATTTTATCTGTTAAATGATCAATAATTATAGAAGCTTATCTGTAAAAATAAGTAATCTTTCAAATACGTTGAGTTTATTAAAATTCTAATATCTTGAAAGTTTTATTAAAATTCCAATATCTTGTCTTAAAGTTTGATATTCATAACATAGCAAAATGTTACATTTTATTTTATTTAATGTTATATTTTATTTTTATAATTGTTTTTGGGTGTTATTTAAAGTTTGATATTCATAACATAGCAAAATGTTACATTTTATTTTATTTAATGTTATATTTTATTTTCATAATTGTTTTTGGGTGTTATCTACTAATGTAGTTATTAAAAAAAAACACTACTTTAAATAGCGAGGGAGTAGATTTTCACTCATCGAAGTAGTTTTAAGTCTTACTCCATAACCAAAAGATGGTTTTAGCCTAAACAATATCTACATTAGAGCCAATATCTCTTATGGTCATCTCTAAGTCTACATCTAATGAAGTTATATTCTTTCAAATAGCATATACCCTTAATCCCATACATATAACCAAATACTACTAATTATGATTTAACTTCTTATTTAAAAAGTATCATTAAAAACAAAACCACAATTTAAATATATATTTTTCACTATTTACTTTTAAATTTAATCTAAAAATTCATTTATATATTTTCTTTATCTCATATAAAAGTAAATTTAATTTAATCTAAAAATTCATTTATATATTTTCTTTATTTAATATCAAATTAAATTAAATTATTAAATTTTAAAATAATTTATTTTAAATTTTAATAATCTAATTTTATTTCATATTTAAAAATATATATATTTCAAGGGACCTTTTAGATTTCTATAAGAAAAGAGGCTCAATAAAGTTAAAGTGGATTCTTACAATTACACGTACTCTTTTTTTTTTTTACTCTTTTGTGTCATAATATTTATGTAATTTTTTTGGTCATTTATATAAATTCTAGTAATTTTCTTTTTAGTCTTTCGTATTATAATATTTTTGTAATTTTTATTTCGTTTAAATGTAATTTTTAATGTAATAAAATAAATTTTAAAGTTTTTAAATTTTTATATGTATCTATAATTAAAATAGTTTTTTTAAATATTTTTAAAATATGTAAATTTCTATAAAAAGGCTCAATAAAGTTGAAGTGGATTCTTACAATCACAGGTATTTTTTATTTTTTTTACTATTTTGTGTCATAATATTTATGTAATTTTTTTTTGCTCATTTATATAAATTTTAGTAATCTTCGTTCTGCTCTTTTGTATCATAATATTTATTTTTTTAATGTAATTTTTAGTGTAATGATTTATTTTTTTTAAGTTTTTATATTTAATGATATGTATTTATAATTAAAATAATTTTTTTAATATTAGTATTCTTAAAATATGTAAAGAAGTTTTATAACTTTTGCAATTTTTAGTATAAAAAAATGAGGTAGTAAATTCTCCAATTTTTTTTTTTTTTTTTTAATAAGATGCATTCTTGTTAATTTATCTACTGGTTAAAGCCATATCTATTCTTTTAAGGTGTGTTCTTTCATATCACGATTACTTTTAAGGTGTGCATAGTTTTTTTTTTAATTTTTCATTTCATAATCCTTATATAGTTTCTTGTTGCACATAAAACCCCAATCTATCTTTTTTTAGTGACATCTATTTTTGAAATTCTTAAAATGTGTATGGTTTGTTCACTTTTTAGTCTCATAATGATTATGCAATTTCTAAAGCTCATATGTCTCTCTTTCAATTGCATCCATTTATAATAATAATTGAAGTTCCCAACTCCTTTTTTATTTTTAATGACATTCATTTATGATTATTGAAGGTTCCATTTTATTTCTCTTTTAATGACATGCATCCATGATTAAAGATGGATTCTCTTTTAGTGACATCTATTTTTGAAATTCTTAAAATGTGTATGGTTTGTTCACTTTTTAGTCTCATAATGATTATGCAATTTCCAAAGCTCATATGTCTTTCTTTCAATTGCATCCATTTATAATAATTGAAGTTCCCAACTCCTTTTTTTTTTATGACATTCATTTATGATTATTGAAGGTTCCATTTTATTTCTCTTTTAATGACATGCATCCATGATTAAAGATGGATTCTCTAGGATCACAAGTGCACTTAAGTTGTATAGATTTTTATTTTTATTTTTTTATTTTCATAATACCAATACATTTTCCAATGCAGTAATGTGGGGCATTGTTGACGGGCGAAATTGACCGTCTGTCAACTGAGAGAGTGGAACCGGTCCGGGGTTGTCTAATAACCCAAGCCGTTTGGAATGAACCACCCTGACGGGTTTAGCGGCTTCATTAGCCGATCTAAGGTTCTAGGAAAACCAAAGAGAAAACTAATCTAAACTAACTAAACTAATTAAAACAAATAAAACAAACTAAACTAACATAAAACTAAATAAAACAAACTAAACAAACTAATCTAACTATTAAACAAACTAACTAATCACTATCTATATATACAAACTACTAACTAATACTATACTAACTACTATCTGAAATATAATCTTATCTACAAAATATACAATATTCACAAAATACAGATTTAAATAAAACCTGAAAAACTCATTTGCAATCTGCCCTAAGACAGAGAAAGGTATTTCTTTTTATTTTATTTTATAATTTTATAAACAAGAAATAAAACTTACTGAAATTAAACAATCTAATATACTAATTAACTAAAATACTAACAAATATACTAAACAAACAAATGACAAACTGACCTGGAAACGCTCCAAATTTGTCCTGTGTATGATGACTTCGAAGCTGGTCGGAGGAAGGAAACCCGCACCGGATGATCCAGAAGCTTCTCGTAAACGATAGGCTGCACTGCTCTTTGAGTTGTTTACAGGACAAACAAGACATAAAAAATCATAACAATTATATGATTTATAAATTTCTGCAATAAGGGAAACCTGTTATGCAAAAACTTATACTTAATAATTCAACTTATGAAGAAGAGAAATCTGTCATTCACAAACTGAA
>ML812256.1:31858-49620 GCA_009831015.1 Picea engelmannii
TAATTTACATGTAATGTACAGTTTTGCTTTCCTTGAATCTTATATGTGGGCAAGATACCGATCCATGATATAATTAGCTAATGAATCCGAAACACTATTAAGTTCTCTCGGAATGTGTCTATATTCGATGTAATCGAACATTCGTTCGAGATGGAGAACTTGCAAGTGTAGGCATAGCAGGATAGGACTACGGATAGCGTAGATGCGGTTGAGTTGGAAAACCACCAGTTGGGAGTCTAGGTAAATAATGATACGAGAGATACCTAGAGAGGAGGCTTGGGTCAACAGTCCAATGACAGCATGATATTCTGCCATATTATTGGTTGCTGGTCCTAAACAAATGCCTCCTGAACTCACCACCTGGTTAAATTGGTAAATAACCCAAGCTGCTGAAGCAATGTTCCGGGTATGTCGGCTAGCGCCATCCGCGAACCCAAAAAAGATAGAAAAGGAGGACGTCATTTGCGCATGAAAACACAGGCACAGTCATGAGTGGCAATGGTAAAGACTCGAGCACGCGAAAGAAATAGACACACCAAAACTAAATACAATAATGTACAAAGTACAAATGCTAGGCGATCTAGGCATAATACTTCTTAAGGTAAAGCCCGTTTCGGGGCTCTCCTAGGGAAATTTCTTCATGATCAACTAATTTGTAGGCACCTTTATGTAGGACATGTTTTACGATGTAGGGACCGTGCCACATGGGTTCTAACTTTCCTGTCCCCAATTTATCGTGATCTTGGTCGTAAACAAGGACTAAGTCTCCTTCCGCGAAAGTCCGAGGGTGGACGGATTTGTCATATTGACTTTTAATTCGTTTTTGATGTGCCTCATTGGCGGGAGCAACATTGTGACGCATTTCGTCCAGTTTGGATAGATACAAAAATCGTTCTTCTTCAGCAGAAGTATGAGGCGGGAGTTCTACTTTTAGTTTGAGTGATGGAATCTCACACTCGATCAGTAGGACGGCTTCAATGCCATAGGCCAACTGGAAAGGAGTGAATCCAGTTGAAGTTTTCACAGAGGTACGATAGGCCCAGAGAGCGGAGAATAGTTGTAGATGCCACGATGTTTTATTTTCCCCTACCATGCATTGGATCATGGTTTTTAGGAATTTTTTGATAGCCTCAACTTGTCCATTTGCTTGAGGGTAGTAAGGGGATGAGTTTTCATGGCGAAAACCCAATTTGACATGTAACTCGCTCATCATCTGGTTTTTGAAGTGTGCAGAATGGTCAGTGACAATGGCACGTGGTACACAAAAACAAGTTATGATGTGGTTGAAGAGGAATAGAGCTGTCGTACGACCATCATTAAGGAAGGTAGGCATAGCCTCATCCCATTTGGTGAAGTAGTCGACGGCGACGATGATGTAACCGTGCCCCCCGACTGAGGTAGGACTACACTGCATGAAATCAATGCCCCATTTTGCAAAGGGGTCGATGGCGATAATGGGGTGCAGCGTCATAGGGTGGGTGCGTTCCTTCTTGTTAAAGATTTGGCAAGGTGGGCATTTCTTGAAAGCCTCGATACAATCTTTGAAAATCGAGGGCCAAAAGTAGCCGGCACGTAGGACTTTTTGGGCTATGGCCATTCCGGAGAGGTGACCTCCACAGGAGCCAAGGTGACAATCGTTCAAAATGCGTTCAGCCTCCTCGTGAATTAGACATTGCTGAAGGATGGTGTCGATACCACGGCGATACAAAGTGTCGCCGAGGATGATATAACAGCGAGAGTGGTGACGAATGCGTCGACGCTCTTCGCGAGAGATGTTGGGATGAAAACGTTGTGTTTGAAGGTAGAGGAGAATGTCTCTGTACCAAGGATCAGAGGTGTTGATGAGGAAGAGAGATTCATCGGGGAGAGAATCTCTAGGTTCAATGTTTTCACCGGCACGAGGGAGAGCACAGATAAGCTCGACAAACACCAGGGATATTTTGGCTTTAGCCTTCGTAAACTCAAGATCGAATTCTTGAAGAATAATGATCCATTTTGAATATTTTCCCCCAAGTACTTGACGTGTCAGGATGCGGTACATGGGGTTGGAGTCTGCGATTACCATGGTGGTGCATAATAAGATGTAGTGGCGGAACCTTTGGACAACGATGACTGCTGCCAGAGCCAGTTTCTCAACATGCGAATATCTGAGTTCGGGTCTGGATAAACTCTTGCTCAGATAATAAATCACATGTTCTTCGCCGTTGGAATCTTCTTGGACTAACACCATTGCGATGGTGGAAGTAGAAGCAGTCAAGTAAAGGATATAATCCTTTGTATATTCAGGGGGATGTAACAAAGGTGCATGGGTCAAAGCGTGCTTGAGAGCGTCAAATGACCGTTGAGCTATGTCATCCCAGATGAAAGGGATGTTCTTTTGTAGTAACCGCATAAATCCTTTAGTGATCTCGGCATAATTGCATATGAAACAGCGAAGAAAGTTTGCTTTGCCTTGCAAACTTTGGAGTTGGGTTAAATTGGTAGGTGGAGGTAAGGCTAAGATGGCCTTGATCTTTAAGGGATCCACCCTAATCCCATCTTTGGAGACAATGAAACCGAGGAGTCGACCGGATTCGACAGCGAAAATGCATTTGTGTGGGTTCAGATGAATACGGTAGAACCTACATCGCAGAAAAATCGCGCGTAAATGATCAATGTGATCGGATCGATTTAACGAATGTGTGGGTAAATCGTCAAGATACGGTTCTGCTCTATGTTTGATGTCATGAAAAGCATATGACATGGCTCGCTGGAAAGTGGCTCCAGCATTTTTAAGGCCAAAAGGTAGATTTCGATAGGCGAAAGTTCCCCAAGGGCAGATGAAGGCGGTCTTGTGTTGATCTGTAGGCAAGATTTCAATTTGGTTATATCCAGAGAAGCCATCCATGAAAGAAAATATTACGCTCCCCGCGCAATTATCTATGATTTGATCGATGAAGGGCGTAGGGTAGTTGTCCTTAGGAAAAGCTTTGTTGAGATCTCTATAGTCAACACAAACACGGATGGTCCCTTGTTTCTTAGCAACCGGAACAAGGTTGGAGACCCATTCGGTTAAAGGGATGAGATAGATAAAGCCATATTTTAGAAGTTTTTCAACTTCTGCCTTTATAGATGCGATTTTCTTGGGATGAACCGGGTGAATCTTTTGCCGAACCGGTTTCGCGTCAGGGTAAGTTTTGATTTCGTGTACGACGATCGAAGGGTCGTTCCCTGGCATTTCCTCGTAACTCCATGCTAAGACATCACGGAATTCCTTGAATAAAGTGGTGTAAGAAACTACTTCCTCAGGTGTGCAATTAGCACCAAGGTTGATGTTTTCCACGACACCTTCTTTGATTGAAATGTCAATCGTGACCGTAGTAGAGATGTTACCCATGTTCCCCTCAGAGAGAGTATCTTGTGTGAGAATAGGAGATTGCGGAGCTTTGGTAACATCGGGGGGGAAGACAGATCGTATGTCTTGGATTTCTTCCAAAGGTGGACGAAAAAAGGATCGATGGTGGTTTTCATCCCAGGGAAGATCGTCAATGCTAAGAATTTCCATGATAGATTCGTCCGAAGGAAAAATTTAAGAAATGTAATCAACGGCGGATGATAGGGAATCTAACCACAAGGGCACCGAATAAGTATCGGGTGCCAATTTATGTGAAGTGTTCGAAGAGGGAGAGGCAGATTGAATAGCTACGTATTCGGCCTCGGCTGGGCTCAGTGGCATTGTGTCCCCGAGCACATCGAATTCCAAAGGACTAGGCACAACCCAAGGGTCGGATGATTCCAAGGATTGATAAGGCATAGTCGAAAACATATTGACGGCGGAAATATGATGTGCGGTGGGTGGAAGTGGTGTAGGGAAGGTACCCATAAGGCTAGAATCTTTCAATAAGCCAACACCAACGCTTTCATACGTAACCGGGAGGTCTCCCAGAAAGGGAATGTTGTTGGTAGTAGGGATGTGAGCATCGGGTGTGCATAAATCGAGCTGATCGATTGTAACAATTTTTCCTTGATGGGGGAATTGTACACATCAAAACACCGACGAGGCGACGACAGTCATCGCGTAGAACCAACTTCTTCCAAGTAGTAGGTTGTAATCGAGGGGGGCATCGACCACCTCGACGTCAACAGTAACAGTTTTTCCGCCCAGCTGAACGGCTAAGGATTGTAATAATCCGTGAGGATGAAAATCTCGTCCATCGAAGGCACGTAACATGGTAGCGGATTTGTTAAGGGAAGGTGATTTCAAGCCTTTCCAACAGGCTAGAGACATGACACAGGTGGAGGCTCCCTCATCCAGGATAGTCCGGTGGATTTGTTGATTGTGAACAACCACATCGATTTGGAAAGCTAGCTGGTGGGAGAGTCGCGGTTGATGATCATCCAGATTAAACGTGATGTAGTTTGATGACTCAGGATCGAAAGCGCCAATAGCGGCTAAGAACGTTCTACGTTGGTTGGGACAGTGTTCTAGAACTTCCAAGGCAGACATGGCACATGGGGCTTGGGCCAAATCTTCTACGATATTGTAGTTTTGGGCAGCCCGTGAATTAGGATTGAATGTAGATTTCCGGATGGTGCTCTTAGGAGGGCGTAGGATGGAGTCAAAAAAAGGTTTCTCAATTTGGAGTGGCCCGGATGGAGGGCTAACAGATGGAGGATTGACGGAGGATGGTAACGGGTTTGATGTAGAACCGTTGGCGATCTTTGGCTTATCAGGTTTAACTGGCATGTCATAAGTCGCAGAGCGAGTTGTTAGATTAACTCCGTTAAACATGTAAATGTGGGCACTAGTCGAGGCCTCATCATGGGGTTGGTTGGAACTGCCCCCCGGCGTGGGGGTTTGTGCAACCAAAGATTGTTGCTGCGGAAAAGGCTGAGTGAGCACAGTGGGTTGTGAATTTCCTTTGAAAAGTTTGGCCACTTCATCGTGATGTGGGTAGTCTCAAGTGTAGTGATCGTCACCACAAATAAGACATGGGAATTTTGGTTTTCGTTGTGGTTGTTTTCCGGCAGCAGGCGTTTCCGGTTGGGTCTTGGGTTGCTCGTTGTTGTTGTTCTTATTTGGTTTGTTTCTCACTTTGTTCTTTCCCCCAAGTTGTTGTGAAGGGGTTGACTGGACCGCATTCACATCAGAGACCTGAGTTTGAGGTGGGGTAGAAGAGGGTGTAGTCGAACTGGTGGCAGCCGTCGAAGCGGGCCGCTGGATTGTTCCAATAGACTAAGTAGTAGATTGAGTTTTGATGGAGCCGATAGCTCCATCCGCATGCGAAGAAGTCGATGGTTTGGATGGATCGTTAGTGGCACGGGTAGCGTTCGGTATCAACTCGTATAGAGTACCGGATTGTGAATAGACTAAGTCTAAGTACTGAGCCCGGGCGATGGCTTCTTCCTCGGTGACTATGCCACCCATGGCAACATCACGAGCAATCTGGGGTAATAGTGATTTCGTGAACCATTCTGCTAACAATTGGTCGGGGATGACCGCTTTGATTAGCCTTTGTCGTCGTCTCCATTCATGGATATGATCAGAGATATGTATGGAAGTTGTCTAACGAAGAGAGGTTAATAGTTCAGTACCTGTCTCGTATCGAATGGGTAGTTGGAAATGTGTGAGGAAGGACATGGAAAGGGAGTTGAAATCATGAAAAGATGCGCGTGGTAATTCAATATACCATTTCGCTGCGGAACCCGTGAGCGTTCGTTGGAAAAGACGCAAACAAATCGAATCATCCATGAGGGAGTTGGATGAACACCACAAATGGAAGGTCATCACGTGGTTGTTTGGGTCTTCTCCGGGCTTTCCGTCGAATTTTGGGATATCAGAAAGAAGTTTAGCTGGAATGGCTAGCCAAACCAGAGAATGATAAATGGGATCATTCGTTAACCAAGACAAGTCTGGAAGGTACAGAGTGGCTAGAAAAGGTAGTTGTCGGTTAACCTGTGGGTAATGCTGGTGTGGCAGAGGGACACCAGTGGGGCCCAATACTGGGTTATGTGGAAAATTATAACTCGTGGGCCCTCTCATGTGAGGTTGGTTTTGACCAAGGTACATAGGATTTGAGATGTTTTGAGAAGTGTTTGTGAGCGGAGGATAACCGGATGGGTTTTGTGGATTATAGGGTGGGTTTGGCATTTGTCCATAAGGGGGTTGTTGCGGAGTCTGAACACTTTGTCCCGTGGAGGCATGTGGGTTTCCTTGAAAAGGGACGCTCCACGGATTGGGTGTGGCGGACACATTTTGTCCTTGTGGTTGATGGTGTACTCCAGATTGAGGGTGCCCCCCATCATGAGGGTGCCCCCCGAATGGAATTTGTCTTCCGGTGGGAGGATGCCCCCCAGCATTAGGGTTCCCTCCAAATGGAATTTGTCCTCCAGAGGGAGGATGCCCCCCAGTTTGAGGTAGAGTTCCCGGGATCTGAGAGCCAGACGTAAATGACTGTCCGGTGCCACCGATTGGGTTAGGACCACCAAGGCCAGTCCCTCCAGGTTGTTGGATAGGTATGGAAATTCCCAGTATAATTTGGGAAGTGGTTTGGGCGGTGGTGGTAGTAGAAGCGTTCAATGCCCTGAATCCAAAAGGGAGTGTAGGTCTCGGTGTTACAGGTGTGCCAATCGGGGCTTGATCAACTACTGCGTTACCGGCGGGGATGGTTGGAATGTGTGGGGCCATTGTCGAATGGGTTGTCCGGAGGGGAATAGTAGGCCTTGGGCCAACTATCGGTATGTTCGGACCAACGGTTGGTGTGGCTGTAAAAGTGGTAGTACCGGTGAAGTGATTTTGGGGTACAGTGTAGGAAAAATGTGCATCGGCACCTTCTCTTGTTCCATAAAGATCTCGCACCAAGCGTGGTGGAATCCGAACAACGTCCGCAGTCCAAAAAGGGTCACTGGCTAACGGGTTTTGAGAAGACCCGGTCGGAATGTCAGAAGGATTGATGACAACAAATTCTCCAGCGGAATTCAGGTGGAGGATCTGTCGTTCGTATCCCTCCGGAATGCGATAAGCTTCCGGAGATTCTGAGACAATTCAAAAATTCTCCAAAGGGATGGGAACTTCTTCCTGGGAAGTTGTGGTATTATGAACCTCGCTTTGTTGAGGGGATTCTTCCGTAGAATGAGGGAGTAAAGGGGTGTTTCCTTCCATATTTTCTGGACAAAGTCCCTGTAGCCTCCGCGAGTGGCGTGGAGGGTCGATGTTGGCTGAAAAGAGTTGGCGAAAGAAATCTATGGCTAACTAACGAAAAGAAACAGCACACGCTAAAAAATCTAAGAATAACGACCAAGCAAACATGACCTTCTTTTGATGACCGTACTAGTTGGTGATGAAATCCAACGTTGCGTGATCAAGTCCAGAAGGGGCGGGGATAGGGTGGAATAGTTACAATGGCGACCTGCTTAACGGACTTACGCCTTGGTGCAAGATTCCACGCAGTAATTGTGGATTTACCCTCCAAGGAGCCCGAGTGAGTTTGACCAATGTCTGCTCCAGGTACAGTGAGACTTCCCATCACTGTCACCTTGTGTAAGACCCTAAATATTATGGCCACTAAGGTTACCAATTCGCAGTCAGCCCCTCGGCGGGAACAATCGACAGTCCGATCCGAACGTACGGGCAGGGTATCAAGCCCGAAATCAACTAAAAGGCTTCCACGCAGTAATTATGGATTTACCTCAAAGTGATCCCCATAATATGATCTGACCACCACAATCAGTTAAACCACAGAGGGTTAGTCCCCGTAGCTTACCCGAATGCGACCTCGTGCGTAACCCTTGTGTGAGAGGGGGGATCCCAGACAGACTTATACGATAACTAGATTTACTCTCCCTAACTCAGGATGCTACTATTTGTTTTGGAAACTTTGGAGAGTTATGCTCATAGCCCTAATCCAAAGTACTAAGCCTAGTCTACTGTTGGTGGAGGATCCTAGAAAAGAAAAAGTTCTAGATAACTTTTAATTAGCGTTGATTTTTATGGTTGTTCTTTATGCAAAGGGATGCATGGAAGTGAAACGAATGGAATTATGACTCAGACCCAAAGAATGCATCAAATATGATAAGCATTAATTTCCTTTCGATGAATATCTATCTAAAGGAGAGAGAAAGTTCTTTTCACTAATCAAGCACAAATAAGGAATGCCCTCAAACGATTCTTTTTCTCAATCAAATCCTGATGTAATGCAAAAAAATTTAAATGCCTTCTAATATGCACTAACAATCATAAAGATGTCTTTTATTTTCTGCATATGAGTGGTGATCAATACAACACAATGCTCGTCTTGCTAATTATCTTTCTTATATGAATGAAAACCAAACTAGCACAAGCAAAAGTCACACAAACAATACACCCTTCGTAGCAATCAAAATGAAAAGAGAAAGAAAAGAACAATCAAAGAAAAGAAAAACAAACTTCACACCCAAAAGCAAAAGTTGAAGAACAATGACCTTGACTGAAATTGAGATGAAGAGGCATGTAGGCCTTTGATGACCTTCACCAGGGTTTTTACTCAGCTGATGAGGAGAGAAAAGCGGTGCATAGGTTTCAAACTTCACTCAACAGGAAAAAAATCAATGAAAATAGTGAAGAAGGCTACAAGATCCAATTAACAAGGTGTTTATTCTTCAAAAAGACAGATGTCAAGATTGAAAGGGAAGAAAAATTGACTCACAAGGTCACTCAGCAGAGGAGACACAGAGGAAAAACCCTGACAAAGAAATTATGGGGGGTTTTTTTAGCCAAAGAGCATTGGCGCTTTGTTGCCAAATGCAAGGAGTGTTATAGCACTCTGTGCAAAGGTATGGAGGAGCGCTGGCGCTCTGTTAACACTAAGACAGGGGCGCCAGGGTCTAAAACTCAAAAAAATGTCAAAAAAATCCAAAAATTCAAATTCAAATTTGACAATTATGCTGAGTGTGATGAGGTAAGGAGCCAATCAGCTCATGAAACCAATCAAAAGAGGAGTGAACCAGGTCTGAAACAATCAAGGTATAGAACAAGGTCAATGAGGAGAAAAATCCAAACAAGAAGTTTCGATTTGAGGCTATCTCCCCAGTGGAGTCGCCAGTTTCTGTTGCAGGAAAATCTCCCTGCGAACATGTAGATTGCCTCTAAGAGCTTGACCCTAACTCTAGAAAGAGAATGCTTAACATGGACACTGACTTCCTTTCAAATCCATCTAAACTAACACGTGATAAGGAAGGATGACAGAAGTACCTTTTATCGATGTTTGTCCCTGCACGCTCCGAGTTGCACTCCAATCCTTTGCTCCTCGCTGAGTTCTGTGGACAAAACAAGATATGACCACTTCCTACTCTATTGATATTAGCTTGAAAACAAATCTATCAATTAATGATAAGTTCATGTGACATTAGACACAAACTAGAAAGAAACAGGCCAAGCGTGTCATATTGATGAGAATAACGACAACAGTACTTATAATCGTATATGCGAATGTGACAACTTCATCGAGTCCTCTTCATCTAACCCTTGCATGAAATATCCACAACCTGGATGACAACAACTTCATTGATCACTCTCCTTTGGATGACTGTGAGTTTCCTCCAAGACCATAAGTTTCATATCTTCAGTTCTTCCCCCTTTCCACCATCATAGAGCCTGTTTATATAGGTTAAGAGGAGCTTAACCTCTTGAGTTATCTTTAGAACAAGTTGGGAACCTTCTCCTTAGATTAGGGATCTCTTGATGAAACCAAGAATTCGAACACAACTGCCTCCTAATCTCAAAAGATCCTCCCCTTATTCTCCTCAACGGGCCAAGTACTGTCTCAGATTAGGCAGCACTCCCTTAGAAGGGGCATCAGAGCGTTGTAACTCTCCCTGGTAAGATTTAGGGGAGCGCCAGCGCCTTCAAGATGAGAAGCACTCCTTCAGAGGGGGCTGGGGAGCGTTATAACACTCCCTGAAGCCTTGTAGGGGAGCGCCAACGCTTTTAGGGCTGAAATAGGGGAGTGCTCCTCCTCAAAACCTTTGTTTCAGGGCTCTCTTCAGGTGTCAAGAGTTGTTTGACTTCAGTGAACCAGTTCTCCTTTTTCAAATCAAGCATATGAGATGTTATAAGTGTCTCCTTAGTGTCGTTTGACATGGTAGTATGTATGAACATCATTTGCGACACTTGTGACCAAATTGCGACACTTGCGAAAGTTGTAAGGGAGATGCGACACTTACGACAATTGAGAGGAACATGCGACACTTATCTAGGTGAGTAATTTTGACGTGTAACAAAGGTTTCTTATATTTTTTGCAGATTTTCATGTACACGACATTGCTTCGCTGCCAGCAGGCCTGTTCAGTACCCTGATGAAGTTATGTTGGCGCCATGCTTGCATTTACCCACTGCCAGCAGACCTGTTCAGTATCCCGACAGGTTTACAAGCACTTCCCATAGCTCTTATTAATAATTCTATTTTGTTTTTCTTTTGTAGATATATAGTTGAGCGGGGTGACGCTGAAAAAATTGATATTTTAGCATATTTTTAGACCTCATCAGAATATTTTTATCACTTTTCCTTTATTTAGCTCCAGAGATGTTTTATTTACAAAACACTTCCTATGATAGGGAGACATATTTTGAGTCATTCCTTTACGAAAAAGGGACAATGTAAAAAGATAATAGATGATCATGACCAGCTTTTCTCAGAGATTGAAATCAGTAAAATTCTTTCAAACAACAAAATTTTCCAACATAGATATCAATTTCAGAGATATACCATTGATGTTTGTACAAATTTTCAGAAGTTATTTCAGCGAAGAATTTTTTTCTATTGTCTTTGTCTGAATAGCTCAGTGTACAGGTATGTGTATGTCCAAAAACACAAACTGATCAATTCAAATCAAAATAAAAAAAACAGAAAGCAAACGAAAATGCAAACGAAAACAAAATTATGTACATAATATACAAGGGTAGTTATCAAGCAAAGTAGCTTTTCAGGGCTTGGCCATTCACCGGGTAGGTGTTAATATGCCCTTCAAGATTCTGCAACCGAAAGTAACTAGGACCCAACTTTTCAGCAATTAAAAATGGTCCAAGCCATAAGTTTTGAAATTTGGTGTGCTCACCCTTTCCTTCATGTGGTTTGTCCCACTTCAAGATGAGATCACCTACTTCAAAATTTCTATCAGCAGCAGAATTAGAATCGAACCAGCTTTTAATCAATTGTTGATGTTGATCTAACTTATGCTTATCTTGGGCTCTTACTTCTTACAACTTTATCAAAGTGTTAATTCAGCTTTCTAAAGGGGGACAATATTCTTCTTGGACTTTTTGTGACAACTGGAGCGAAGGAAGAAGAATGTGAGGTGGCAGAATTGCTTCTCTGCCATAAACAAGAAAAAAGGAGGAGTTACCTATAGCAGCTTTGAGTGTTACCCTATCAGCCCACAGTGCGTTCAGCAGTGCATTGTGCCAATTCTTGTGATTTTCAACCACGGTTCTCTTGATAATTTTAATCAAGTTCTTGTTTGTTGATTCTGCTAAGTCGTTTCCTTGGGGATAGTAACTAGCAGAATACTTCAGCTTTATTCCTTTCTCCAAATCAAACTCACTCATCTCAAGAGAAGAAAAGTATGAAGCATTATCAAAGACTAGACAGTTAGGGATACCGAAACGGGTGATAATATTCGAGTTTAGAAAGGAAATCACTTGACTGGTGTTGACAGTTCTTAGCGCAACAGCTTCAGACCATTGTGTAAAGTAATCTGTGGCTGTCACAATATAATTGTGTTGTTGCGAGGATGGAGGGTTAACAGGACCTATGATATCAAGGCCCCATTGCTGGAAAGGAGAATCTACTGAAACGGGTTGCAAGGGAAAGGCTGGTTTTTGCAATCGCCCTGATGCTTTCTGACAGATGATACATTTACGACACAAGGCATGGGCATCCCTAAAAACCATGGGCCAATAATAACCAGCTCTTAACACCTTATGAGCAGTGGTATCACCACCGAAGTGACCACCAGCTTCTCCTGCATGCAACTCAAGCAAGACTTTTTCTGCTTCACCTTTTTCGAGACAACGCATCAGTATGCCGTCAAAATTTTGATGAAATGGTATACCGTTAACTAGATGAAAGGAGGAAGACTTTAGTCTTAACTCTCTTCTCTTGGCGGGGTCAAGGTGACGAGGTGCTGACCCATGTTCAAGACAGAATCTAATATCGTCGTACCAGGGACTAACGAGGTTTTGTGTGCAACAAATTAAACTTTGATCGCGTTGTTCTAGGTTTGACGTATCACTATGTTCTTGCTGTCCTGTTTCTGAATCAACAACCAATTTACACAACCCTTGGCCTCTCACGATATGAGTTGGGGTGATCTCTAAGTCATACTCCTGCAAGGAGGTGACCCACTTAGCTATCTTCTCTCCTAACTCCTTCTGCACTAACAAGTTTCTTACGGCAGGGTAGGGGACAATGAATTTCATCCTTGACTTCAAAAGATAGGACCGGAAATGATTAATTGCTTTGAAAACAGCGTAGGCTTGCCGATCGACCGCTGGGTAGTTAAGTTCAACACCTTTGAAAGAGGAACTCATAAAGGCGATGGGTACTTCGTTATTCTCGGAATTCTTCTGAGTTAGGACTGCGGCATATGAACGATCAGAGACAAAAATATAGAGTGTAAAATCTTGAGAGAAGTCAGGGCTCATGAGAGACGGAGCGTCTATTATGGCCTTCTTTATGGCATTAAAAGCTTGATTTTCAGTGGGTACCCAGTGATATTGGGTGTCTTTCTTAATCAGGTTCTGTAGAGGCCTGGCCATTTCGGAGAAGCTGGGGACAAATCTTGTCACGAAGTTAATCTGGCCTAGGAAAGACTGCATGGATTTCTTGGATGTAGGAGGGGGAAGTTTAGCGATGACTTGAGTCCTCTCGGGGTCAATAATCATCCCTTCACTAGACATAATGAATGCTAGTAGTTTACCCCGTTCTACTGCAAAGATGGACTTTTTGGGGTTCAAGGAGATGTCGTATTTACGACATCGTAGCAGAACGGCTCGTAAGTGAGCTAGATGATCGTCTTTGTTTTTAGAATAAACGGTCACATCATCTAAGTAAACTACGATGGAGTGGTTGATTAAGCCTCGAAAAGCAATGTCCATTGCTCTCTGAAAAGTAGCACCAGCATTAATCAATCCAAAGGGCATCTTACGATAAGCATAAGTGCCCCACGGAGTACGGAAGGTAGTTTTGAGTTGGTCTGGTGGAGATATCAGGACTTGGTTGTATCCAGAGAAACCATCCAATAAAGATAGCCTCTCGGAACCAGATACCTGTTGCAGAATCTGTTCCATGGGTGGGACAGGATAATTATCTTTGTCAGACGCTCTATTGAGGTTTCAGAAATAAACGCAAAGTCGAATTTCCCCATTTTTCTTCCGAACTGGGACAAGGTTGGACACCCATTGAGTGTGCCTAACAGGAAAAATTATTTTAGCACTTAGGAGTTTATTCAATTCTTTTTGAACGGTCGGTTCTAGTTTAGGGTGCATTTTCCTTAGTTTTTGTTGAAAGGGTAAGGTTTGGGGCTTCATTGGGATAACATGCTGTATGATATTAGGATCGAACATTTTAAGATCATCATATGTCCATGCAAAGACATCCTTAAATTCTTTAAATAATTTAACAAAAGCAGTTTTTTCTTGTCTAGAACATCCCAAGCCTAGATTAATGCACTGAGTATTTTCGCTAGTTCTTAAATTCACTTTTTCATAAGACAACGAGGAACTATTAGTTTTACAGTTGACCATCTTTTTAAATTTATCTTCAAAATCATAAAACTTCTCTAATCTGACTATGGATTTGGGTATGGAATTTACCATGTCCGATAGAGCTTCAGGAGATTTCAGATCAGGTATTACCGTAAAATCATGCAAATTGTCATCGTGCGTGTGTTCATCTATCACCGCGCCTTGAAAGGTTTCTTCCATGTGCAGAAAGTTAATGATCTGCTGATCATCATCAAATACTCTCCAGTTTGTGATATTGTCAGGAACAAATGGTCGAAACAATAGCTCGACAGAGAATGCGTTTGGGGACAAGCCTTCTGCAGGAAGAAGTTTAGAGGCTACATTAGCTAGTAGATCTAGTCTAGGAATGGAATTTATATTGAAAGCAGAAAATTTATTCATTAAACTCCATACCTCAGACTGGTAACTTTTGAGATGCGGGGAAAGACAATGTATAGAGTCTCTTACCTGCCTAACCACTATTTCAGAGTCATCGAATACAACCAGGTTTTGAATGTTCATATCCAGGGATTTTCTGAGACCTTGCGGTAAAGCGTCATATTCTGCAGTATTGTTAGTACATTCAAATTCTAGTCTACAAGCCATTAATGTCTTACTACCTTCTAGATCGATAATGATGCAGCCTGCTCCAGCTCCTTCTTTAGACTTGGAACCGTCGAAATATAGAGACCAAATTTGGTTTCCATCGGGCACATGGGACTGTTGCATAGAAGTTGTTGGTTGCATGTATGCTACGATCTCATACTGTTGTTCTAGATTGTTGATAGGTGAGACCTCAGCCATGAAATTTCTGAAGAAGGTGTCCATCCCTTGGACTTCGGGTGAATCAGCAGAAGGTGTATATGGTTCGTTAGGATCGTTCAAATCTGTGACCGTGAACTTAAGGTAACGCTCACGATTCACTCTGATCTTGTTAGGCTTATCGTTCTCTGGAAGCCATAAGTGAGACCAGTCCATCGCGAAGTAACCATGTAGTTTCTCCGACCAGTCCCTGCTCAAAAACAGACCATACACTTCTGGAATATCCACAACGATTATATCAATAACCTGATGAACCTTTGGTTTAGACGATAATCTAATCAATACATTTTTTAGTTTGCCTATAACTTTAACATTTGTCCGATCAAGTTGTATGATTTTCAAAGTAGATGGTTCCACTTCAGCGTTAATCTTTTGACAGACAGACCAAGGCATCACATTGGATGACGCTCCTGAGTCCACCATACAATTATGCACATTTCTGTTGAAAATCTCAAAAGTTAAAAGAAAAGGAGGTACATTCTTGTGAGTACTAAGAGTAGTAGCTTGTGGCTTTTTACTCGCAATTTCTAATGCTACTTTATCTACATTATTTACATTATTTACATTATTTACAGGGGTTACAGGAAGGCTTCCTTTATCTTGAGGATCGGGATTATTTATAGTGGAAGTCTTCTACGGAACTTTGCTTTGCACAACCTTGTTACCAATTGAATTACCATTCTTGTCGTTTTCTGAAATATTTTGCAACATCTTTTGTAACAAAAGTGGAAACTTCAACAATTCATAAATAGAAATGTTATCCCTTAATTTTTTTAAATATTCAACAACATCATAATCTAAGTTAGGGCTGACATTACTCTGTTTAGTTTCTGCTGATTTAGATGGATTTGGAGGTGAAGTTGTAGTGTTCTCGGCAGGAGGTTTGTTTGTTGTCTTACTCCTAGTGTTATAAGGGTGAACAGTCTCGAAGTTAGCTTGAAAGATATTGTTCGAGAAGTGTCCAAAGATGTTTGGAGAAGACTCATCTTCTTGAACTGTTTCCTGTTCAAATACCTCCTCGGGAATCTGAGGAGGCATCAAGTTATCTTGGGCTTCTAGAATTGTTTGAAGATCACATTGCAAACTTTCTAGATTAAGGCCTTCAAGGTTTGGATTAGGTTGGTTGTTTGGAAAAGGCTTTCGGAAAGGAGGTTTGTAGGGTCCATTGCTCGTGGAAGCTTCTTCAGTTGACCTTTTTAAGTCTATAACTTGATTCGACAGTTTTTGAACAACTTTAGTTAAATTTTCCAAATTAGAGTTTTCAGGTTGTGTTTTACTTTGAGTAGGTCTGGGGAGAATTTCAATCTTCTTTTTGGAAGAAGAACTAGTTTCATTTTTGTTGCTAGAAGAGTCCTTAAGACTAAGTATGTCTTTTTCAATCTGACTAGCCTCCTCGAAGGCTTCTAACAATGTGGCCTTTTTAGATCATTTAACCCAAATAGCTATACTTTGATGTAAATATTTAGTGTAGTAAGCTATTACAAGACTCTCAGTAGGCATGGAATCTGCAGGGATTCTATTTTTAAGAGTTAAGAATCTTTGATTAAAATCTTTAACTTTTTATTTTGGGTTCATTTTTAAGCTTGAAAGATCCATGACTAAGACTTCCGAAGGTTTACCATCTCCGAATTTTTCCAAAAAGCATGACTCAAACTTTTCCCAAGACACGATGGTATGGGGCTGTTGGGAAAAGTACCAAGTGGATGCATTACCCTCGAAGGTATAAGGGAACAACCTACAAACAACGTCTTCATGTTCAACATTGCGGAGTTTAATGGATAACATAAATTTCTTGATATGATCTTCAACTATCTATTTTGAATCAGGATCAAACTTAGGAAGCCACTTCTCTGGGTGTTTAGGTAAAGGGTGTTGAGCTCCAGGTACAGCTACAACATCCTAGTCCAACCAAGGTCTAGCAGGGTTGTTCTGATTTTCCATTGGGGTAGTGGGTGTGGAAGGCTGAGAAGGTGAATTGCCTTCGTCTGAAGAGGAATCTCCTCCAGAAGAGGAAGGAGATGAGGGAGGTGGTGAAGGAGGTATCCCAGATCCTCTTGCAATAGGATTTGTGATTGGATCTGTAGGATTCACAGTGAGGTTAGTGTCACCTAATTGTTCTCTGATATCAGAGAAATCCAAAGGTTGACCCCACAGACGGTTTGGTTGCCGAAGACGAGCTAAGGCACTATGTGTTTTGATAAGAGATTGACGAACGATCTCTTGTATATCACCACCTATAGGATTAGGGGTTGCTGGCTCAACTGTGATCTGTGGATCATCGGTTGAAGTAGTTGCTGTTAGAAGGGGAATATTATCGTGTGAACAGCTTCTAGTCACTATAGGTGAGCGATTAGGGGGGGGAGGAGTCTTGCGACCGCCTCGTGCCATTAATTAAGTTCAGGACTTCCTTCTAGCGCCATTTGTTGACGGGCGAAATTGACCGTCCGTCAACTGAGAGAGTGGAACTGATCCGGTTTTGTCTAATAACCCAAGCCGTTTGGAATGAACCACCCTGACGGGTTTAGCGGCTCCGTTAGCCGATCTAAGGTTCTAGGAAAACCAAAGAGAAAACTAATCTAAACTAACTAAACTAATTAAAACAAATAAAACAAACTAAACTAACATAAAACTAAATAAAACAAACTAAACTAATTAATCTAACTATTAAACAAACTAACTAATCTACTATCTATATATACAAACTACTAACTAATACTATACTAACTACTATCTGAAATATAATCTTATCTACAAAATATACAATATTCACAAAATACAGATTTAAATAAAACCTGGAAAACTCATTTGCAATCTGCCCTAAGACAGAGAAAGGTATTTCTTTTTTTTTGATTTTATAATTTTATAAACAATAAATAAAACTTACTGAAATTAAACAATCTAATATACTAATTAACTAAAATACTAACAAATATACTAAACAAACAAATGACAAACTGACCTGGAAACGCTCCAAATTTGTCCTGTGTATGAGTACTTCGAAGTTGGTCGGAGGAAGGAAACTCGCACCGGATGATCCAGAAGCTTCTCGCAAACGATAGGCTGCACTGCTCTTTGAGTTGTTTACAGGACAAACAAGACATAAAAAATCATAACAATTATATGATTTATAAATTTCTGCAATAAGGGAAACCTGTTATGCAAAAACTTATACTTAATAATTCAACTTATGAAGAAGAGAAAT
>ML812256.1:49882-65600 GCA_009831015.1 Picea engelmannii
TGTTATTACAAAAATAATAAGTATTTATAAGTTTTTCCACAGGGTAAAACCTCCCTGTGGAAAGTATCAAACTGTTTACATAATCTGGGAAGATATTCCCAAGATCAACTAAACTAAGAAACTAAAATGAAATCAAAATATCCAAATATCATCTAAACTGTCCATCAAATCCCATGCAATTTCAAATTCACCTGAAACAGGTCAGAAATAGACAAGTTAGAGAGATATTTAATTAATAAAACAATAAAAATCTAATTCTACAGACTTAGCTACAGAATCATCTGATTCTGTAGCCAGTCTAAAATAAGATACAGAATCAGAGTTGAAATTAAATCAAATCTTCTAAGACATTCCATTCAATTTACATCCAACAATCATTTGAAAATGAATCATGAATTGAAATCGATATTCTATTATAGACTCAAACAAGATCCACATCATTAACCGAATACAAAGATAGCAATACTCTGTTTCGATTATAGTCATAAATCGGGTAGACAGAATCAAAACCAAACAGTTTTGAAAATCGTTTCATATCCAATGTGAAGACAATGCAATCAAACAATTAGCAGGCAAACCTTGTGTTTTTCCAACAACAGGAGATACGATCAGATCGAAACAAAATCGTTTTAAAATTAATATAGCTATCATGACATCAAACGATTCACTCCACAAGTAGATTAATTCAAACAGGTGCGAGAATCAATTCATATAAAATCGTAACCAGATCGATTTGACTTTGATCACAATCATAATCGAATTGATATAAGTGATAATTGGTTATTGCAAAATGGGCAAATAAACTTGATTGAAATCATTAATTTCAAACAAATCATGACTGGGTTTAACATAAATCATGAATCCAGATGTAACTAATCTCGTTCTTCAAATCAAAATCAAACAGAGCATCCATTGCAATACGAATCCAACTCATAACATGGTCGAGCTAACAATACTTCAATCAATGCGAATTAACCAGCTGGGGTTCATCATAATCGTTAAGCATCGAATCCATTCCATGATTTGGGCGTGTTTGTACTGGCTTAAATAAAAAAGCAATGTTTCCGAAGAAACAAAGTCACATTGGAAACGATCTGAATGGTATTGAAGGTCATATGTCACAGCAAACCGTAACAATTAACCTCATCAAAATCATTGCCAATCATAGTGTATGAATTATAACGAAATCGAATCGAATTGTGATCGCATTCTAAATTGAGTATAAGAAACATTTCCTGTCTAGAATAAACACAAACAAATTTGATTAACAGCGAAGCATCCACTTTAACTCGATCAAGAAAATCAAATCCACACTAAGATCAATCAAATCGATGAAAATCTAAGAGAGACTAAACTGGGAATGATCCAATCGTATATCGAATCGAAATTTGTTTTTATTCAAAGCCAAGCTATATATAGAATGCACGCAATATAACAGGGCTATCCAAGATGTGAACATAACTATTTAAAACCGAATTCAAATCGTTATATAAAACTAGATTATTTACAAAAACAAATGATATCAAAACATACCTGTGTAGCGACGAGGCTGCTTGCTTATACCAGCTTTGAGTTTACAACAACCGTGGTTGATTCCACGTTTTTAAACAGGATGGAGCCGGTTGTCTTTTGTTTCTTATCTACAGCTTGGAGTTTGGCCTTTTGACTGGTTAGCAGTGCAATCTGATCTTCCAAAGATTGAATTCTTGATTGGAGAATTGGAACATCATGATAATATCACTCTAACCACGAATTGCATTGATCACAGGGTGACTGTGTGGGTTTAGACAGAGCAGGAGAGGGTTTGGGCAAATGACCGAGGGTTTCACAAGGCAACTTAATGCCTGGGTAGTTAGGGTCGTCCTTTAGGCAGGGGGTTAGGTTCGATACAAAATCATATGAGGGTTTGGCACACAAACCTTGCGAATAGGGGTATTCACTGGCCAAGAAACGCTCCACTTATAAATCAGAGTCCTCACTCAACACGATAGGGTTTGGCTCGACAGGGGGTTTTGGATTGTTCCTTGCCATTCGTGAAATCAAATGTGCATTCTTTTTCCCTTTAACATTTGTAGTGACGTTGGGCTTGGGATTTTTTGTCACGGGCTTCTTAATGGCCTCTGCACTCTTAGTCACAGTGTCAGGTAAGTTGATAGGAGGGTCGGTCGAGGGTTAAGGCAGTAGAACATGGTAGGGCACCGGGGGTACAACCTTGACCTCACTCACCATAGGTTTTTCAACCTGTGTAGGGTTCGGATCCTCGAAACCATTCCGAGCAACAAAATTGCTCCAACTATCCCCGTGCAGACTCAAATGACAGACAACGGTAAGCTTAACAAGCCCATAATGAAAAAGGATACTGTCAGCCTGGTGTCTTTTGTACTTCTTCGACATTTTAAACAGGCTACAATGCAAATAATAGGGCATATTGAGAGAGTATCCCATAAAAACCATAAGCAAGCACAGGTGGTGGTGGAACACAAGTCCGTATCGACCTTCACAGGTCACAAACTGCTTGATTATCATTAATAAATCGTGCCAACGTGGTTTGAGCAGAGTTACGGGCATACCTCTATCACAGGAGGTGATTTTGCGAGATTGAAACAGTAGGGTCCACGGAACTCCCTCGACCTTGCAATTCTTAAACCAACGTTGTCCAGAGGTAGATAACCCCGTGGTTGAGCTGATGAACTATTCATCAATTTCCAATTGTATGTCGCCTACTTTGGCTCGACAGCCATCGAAGGTCATGGAAAACTGTCGAGCTACGCAAAGGTTAAAACCCTCTAAACGTTTCACAAAGGTAAGCCATCCACTGTCTACGAAATCTTGGCGGGCATTATCAAACATTAACAGGGCCTGGTTTCCATTGGGTTCAACTCGCACGACTGGTGCCATGGAGCTGAATGCATGGTAAGGGAAGGGTTCGAATTCATCAACACACAGTAACAGAGCT
Source organism: Picea engelmannii (assembly GCA_009831015.1). Lineage (NCBI taxonomy): Eukaryota > Viridiplantae > Streptophyta > Pinopsida > Pinales > Pinaceae > Picea > Picea engelmannii. The sequence continues at coordinate 52,839 of ML812256.1, forward strand.
ACCCGAACCAACAACAATGAATCGAGCCAAAAGGGGTAAGCATAAATGCGCGCATGCAAAGGTGGTGGAGTCATTCACTGCCATGCACGATAGTTATGGTAAAGTAAAACCGTCATTTTACACATCTGTTCAAACAATCATAGCATAGCTCAAAAATCATATCGTTTGGCCAACCAAAGAATCAAATGGTAAGTGTTATGCCAACGTGCCAAATCAACGTTAGAGTATAGTTTTTAAACCATCGACATTCAACGTGAAACCAACACCAAACGTTAGCCATGCGCCATTGTATAAATGTTTAACCAATGTGCCGATTGATATTCATATAGCCGACAAGCCAAAAATTATGAAAGGATTAACATAAGGGTTATATCAAAAGACATAAATATAACAAATTTAATCATAACCCCTATGCAGAATCAAAGATCGGGAAAGTCATAAAAAGTGTAAATCCAAATGCTCAATGCCTTACAAACTCAATAAAATCAAGTTATGCAATCAATATAAGAATGTCCAATGAGCATAGTTCGAAATTCCTTCTAGCCACATAACGATAAACAAAAGGTAAGTGCAGTAGGCATATCGATAAAAAGATCATGACAGTTCAGATAGTGATTGAAATGTGACCTCGAAAGGAGAAGTTTTCACGCTTACAGTCGTGAAAACTTAACGAAGACAAATGTGTAAATGTCGCAAGAAATGAAAGTGTCGTCTATTTGAAAAATGCGACGAAAAACTTGATGTTCGCAAGACATAGGTGTAGGCAGCTTATAGGATCGTAGAAAAAGGTGAATTGGCTGCCAACAGGCACACACTTAAGTCCCTACCCGATATCTCTTTTAATTGCATCCATTTGTGATCAAAGATGGATACTGTAGAATCACAAAGACTCTTCAAAATCTATCGAGCTTTTTACTTTTTCATTTCTTAATGCTTATGCAATTTCTAGCTTACTGGAGTCCCTCATAGATCAAAGATGGATTTTATGGAATCAGAAGTACTCTTAAGATGCATAGGGTTTCTTTACTTTTTTTTTTTAATAATATTCTTGCAATATCCAACTTAGTAAAGTAAAGTCATGAAAGCCTCAACTTATCTCTCTTTTAATGACATCTCCCCATGATGAAAGTTGAGTTATCTACAATCACATTTTTTTTAAAGATGTGTAATAGAGAGGCACAAGGTTAAGTTTTCTCTAAATAAGCGTCTAAGTGTTTTATAAATTTACAAGAAAAAGGACAACTAGACTACATGAACCATGATATTGCTCAATACACAAGATTTCCAAAACAATGTCAATTTTGGAAAAAAACATTTCCAGATGATAGAGGTACATGCTAGATTATAGAGGTAGATGATAGAGGTACATGCCATATTATAGAGGTACATGCCAAATGTGAATATTGGGTAAGGAAGATTGCATATGCTCATGATAGTGCATGTCTAGTGACATAGAGGCACATCTAGAAGTGCAACAACTTGGAAATGAAAAGAGGTTGAGTTATTAATAATATGATATTGTTGATGAACAGGAAAAACAAACTGGAAAAATGAGGTAGCTTATCTCTAAAAAGAAAGAGATGTTGGCTAACAAGAAGCTTTACATCACACTCCATTGCAATCTTAAAGGACCTCTTCACCTCAATTATATATGAGAGAGTGAGAGGAGAACAATTCCCATGATGCATGTGGGATAAATTGGACTAAGTTTATAAAATTCCATAGGCATGTAAAATACTAGAACTCCCCAGGCAGTCACCCATCCTAGTACTACTCTAGCCCGAGCGCACTTAACTGCAAAGTTCTAATGGGATTTGATGTATTAACACTATGTTGTAGGCATGTACATAAGACCATTACATGATGTCTGTAATTAACAAATGAAGATGGCATTACATTCCATTCCCCATCAAAAGGGTGAATGTCATGGTTTATTAAAACCATAGGCTCAAAATGGTGATTTTGTGGAAAAGGTGGATGGCCACTTAGATCCATCCGGATCACTCCTCCCCCTTAGGAATAAATGGTCCCCATTGTGTCAAGTTCCCTTGGGAGACAAGGATACTTCTGCGAAATCTGAAGCTTGGTGCGATGCTTGCCTTGCTGAAGAAGCTATCCTGCTTAGCTTGTTGAAGGTTGCCATGAACCTATTATTGGAGGGGTTGAATCCATTCAACCAATCTAGTTGCATGATCTACATGAGTGTGGGAGTACTTTGTTGGTGAAGACGCAACATGAAGAGTATGAAGGGTTCTATTATAACCTTTCTTGACTGGGTAGTGTGGAGGCACCCCCGTAGGTGCAACAAGAACATCTTGGTACTCTTCTACAATATTGTCTTTCTACTTCTTCTGGATAAAAAGGTCTTGGGTTGAGGCTGCAGTGGTTGTAGTGTCCTTATGTTCACCTTCTGATCAGATTGTGAAGAGGCTAAACTTTGCAGTATGAGAGATTACTTTGTTGTATTGTTTTGGTGGGAAAATAGTTGAAACTACCTATGGTATCCTGTATAGTTGATCCCCTAGAGTAACAATGATGTTATGGGGTCGAGACTCATGAATAGCATGATGCCTCCACATATATGGTTGGCCTAATAAAACATCACAAACTTCCAGTGGGGAAACATCACATAATACCTCATCCTTGAAGGGCTTGATGCCATAGGACATGTGACATTGTTGGCTGACACAAAGATCTTGAACCTGGCGAAGCCACCTGATGTTGTATGGTTGCGGGTGTGGTGTTGTTGGCAAATCCAATTTCTTGACAACCTCTGCTGAGATGATGTTCTTTTGTCTTCCACTATCAACAATAAAATGTAGTGGGGTCCCCTTCACCCACATCTGTGAATGGAAGAGTTTCTCCCCCTCATCAGGATCCTCTTTTGGTTGGATTGTTGCAGTTGTGATAGTAGAACTGGGTTCTGCATCAATGATATGTCTCCTTTTATTATTTTCTTAATCAAGGTCCAAGTCGGGGTTCGAATCTTTGTCTTTGAGCTCGACCACCAATGATTGTATCGAGCGACATTCATCAGTATTGTGCCAAGGGATGTTGTGGAACTCACACCACTTTCTAGTGTCTTTATTAGACATCATGTTACCCTTCTTTGCCTACATCTGGGATTGGCTCTCTTGAGGTTGGCCTTCCTTGCTTTGTCCTTCATTATGTGAGTTAGAGTTTCCTTTTCCATGCTTCTCCCACTTACTCTACTTCTTGAATTTCTGCTCAATTTTGATTGCATATCGATAAGCAGCTCCGAGTGAGGAGATGTCCAAGAAATCCATTTATGTTTGGATGCACATGTGTAGGCCATTACGGTACTTCAAAACTAGGTGTCGCTCAGATTCTTTGATACCTAGCTTTGAGCGCAAGGTATGAAAGATGTTGGTGTACTCCAACATCGTCTGGTCTCTTTTCTAATGTTGAGGGCATCTACAAAGGATGCCCAAGTGATTTCTCTCCCAAATAGTGTGGATTCATCCATGATGTACCTCTCCCAGTAACCTTACCACCAATATTTGACAAAGGGAAGGGATTTAAGAAGCGCAAAGGTGATATTTTCACTGTCGGAATTTTTTTGGATAGAGTAATAACCTTCTAGTAGATTAAACCATTTTTCTAGAGCATTTGCGTCTATCTGGCCTTCAAATAAGGGGATATAAAAATTGACTTGTACCTTGAAGGGTGTCACACTTGCGAAATGGATTCTTGTCAAATATGCCTCAATCGCTACTGTTAACTCTCCACCAGTACTCCCAAGGCTTAGAAGGAGACCAACAGAGGTAACCACAAACCAGTCTTTTGGTTTGGTATTTAGCCCTACCAAAACAGAGAAGGCTCTCTCAATTATCATAGTCAACAATCTGACTGGAGTGCAAAGGATTTAGGCTAGGTAGTTTCATCTCAGATGGGTTTTGATGCTGGATCAGGGATGAAACTCAAGTAACTAGGTCAGAGTATCAAAGGGTTACAATAGAAAATATATAGAGGAGAAAGGTAGTAATGGTTTTGTGATGGTTGTAGGGTTTTGTAGGTGTTGTTAGCACTAGAAGACACCTCCAGATTGTGTTGGAGGTAAGCCCAGTACCCATCAGATTTTTATGTCACAGGTTGGTTTTAAAGAGGTCAAATGGGTGCAGACTCAAGATGATATCATTTTAACTTAGAAAACTGGACTGGTATGCACATGCAGGTGAGGTATTAATTAACTTCAGTCAGTAAGTTGGATTAAGGGTGAATAGAGGGAAGACTTTGGTGAGGAGAGTGTGGAGGTCTGTCGTAGACATCAGGTCTTCTAGTAGCCTAAGGAGAAAAAGCTTCAATTACAAGATCCTCTTGGATTCAAAACTTTAGGAAACTGAAGAACATAAATAACAACACTGCAATCAAACATACACTAAAATATAGTAAAAAAAATCCATGTGAATCCTTCAATCATGGACACTTCAGTATCAGAGGAAAATAGGATGAAAAAGAATCTAACTTTCATTAAACAAGAAGTCTCAGATCAAAACACATAACCAGAGAACCAAAGTTCTTCATCAAAAGTTTACAATACGGGAGCACTTCTCAACCATCGACCTTAACAAAATATCAAAACTGCCTATATATACTAAAAATGTTGCAACCACCAGGAATGTGATCGGACCCCTGGCATTCAAAGTTTTCAGTCGGTGCCTACTTTGTCAGATTGTGTAGGCCTTCTCATGTTAGATGTGAGCCATGCGTAGTTATGTGCTTTACAGGAAAATATGTCCATAACGGAAGCTTCAGATTGACAATCTGCCTTTACGGCCTCTCTCTGCATGTTTTCCATTTATGGGGTGAGACGAGGTGTCAAATTTCACCCCCATCTTCAATAAATAACTTCATTGGGGTTAGGATGAGGCTTGACACCCATGAATGCTTCAGACGGTGCCCACGACTTCTAAGAGTCAATCCTGGCACCTCGAGGCTCTGTAGATATTCTTCTGTGATCAATACGAGTGTTGCAGGTGGTAGGTTGATAGCATATGTGATTTAGCCAATTTTGTAGCACCATAGTGCTACAGAATGTCCGTGTGATGATGTGGTGAGAGAAAAATGCACTGAGGCAGGGTGATGTGGAGTGGCAGTGGAATAGGTTTTGAGAGGTGAGAGGAGGTATCGAGAGGTGAGAAGCTATATCGAGGACGGGGAGATGTGATAGGTAGAGGGAGGGTGAGTGGAAGACAGGTTTGAGGGTGCTTGAGTTGTTCAGACCTCAACGTCTTCATTCTTCCTATGGAAATCATGGGCAAAATGCCACATGATTTACACCATAATTCTCCTGAGGTTAAATATCAGTCACTTCTTGATTCCTATGAAGCAGGTGGCAAATTCACGTGTTAACATATAGGCTCCATGGGGGATAGAGACCTCCCTGTGAGGCTCTAAGAACTCCTTTTGCAGTTTCAGTGCCTTAGTGTTGGGTTGTGGAGTCATGCTTTGATATATGTCAAAGACCACATACTGAAAAATTAAAGTACCCTGCTTACAAACATAAAGAAAACACACCTACTCTTGATGGAGATTATTTATGTACAACACCTAAGCTAACTGAATTTTACAAAGGGCTAGGTGAAAGTGGACTTCCACTAGAGCCAATCAAGTAACACCCTAACTGAAAACTTGCTTACTCTGTCACTGATTAATAAAAAATAATGAAACTGTGACTACAGATCGATTACATTTTTCAATGCTCCTCCTAGTGCTGAAGGCAAGATAAAGCTAGCTTCAATACCTGGAAAAAATGCAACTCCATGTACTCCCCCATAGGGTCAGAAAACAAGTGACAAAACTTACTGGGTTGGTAACATAAAGCATGTCCTGTCTTACAGTTGCTCACATCTTGTTGAATGTCTGTGACAAGCACATATGAGTGAAGGGTTGATGCAGGGTGCTGATCCACTTCTCCTTTGTCTCCTCCGATAACATCTTCTAGTTGAGAGAAAGGAGTCTCTTCATGTATATCCATGGATGTCTCTTCCTCTCTATCATGTTTCTCTTGGTAGGAGCTTTCGCTTTCATAAGAAGGTTGGCAGCTTATGATTTCTTCTTCTGAATACTCTTCAGGGGAAGGTGAGTGTGGAACCTTTTTATTTTTATCCTCACTTTCTCTCTCAATTAGATATTTACCGGACTCATCACACGAGAAAGACTCTATCACATGCTGGATGTAGAATGAAAACTTCTTACAACAGTCATCCAAAACAAGATGAGATAGGTAAATCTTCTCCTAATATGAAGTGAAAGCATCATGAAATTCCTTCAAATAATGGATACTAGCAGTAGGGAGAGATTGACACCATTCACGAGCATCTCCCTCCAAAGAAAATCTGAACATCTTGATCAAGACATCCTCATGAACAAAATCATGCTCAAGCATGCATACATGAAAATTGAATAAGTGCTTACCGGGCTCATCATGCTCGCTTCCTCTGAATCTCGTAAGATAATCATCCCATTCATTTATGGTTGGCATTGGATGTGGATAACCAGATATGGCTGGGAAATTAAAAGGGGCAAACCTTCGAGCCATGATTTTTTCCATTTTGAACCAGTGGAGTCGCCAATCGATCCTTTAATCATAGAGTCACCAGGTGAATGATATGCAACATGAGTGTGCCTGGTATTTGTTCACCATCAAAGACCAGATCTGATCGTTGTGTTCTCCCAGGGGGATTCTGGTGTAGCCAGATGGAAGCCACACTGAAACAGTGGAGTCGAGATAGTGGAGTCGTAACAGTGGAGTCATTAGGTGCAAGCAAAATATTCAATGGTTCTGATATCTGATGCACCTTCAAAATCAGAAGCTCATTGTCGTCCTACCCAGGGAAAATCTTCAATTCATCCTCGCCAACGGCGCTATAAATGTTATCACTAGAAGTCACCTCCAGATTTCTTTGGAGGTAAGACCAGTACCCATCAAAGTTTTATGTCACAAGTTGATTTTAAAGGGGTTAAATGGGTGCAAACTCAAGATGATATCATTTTAGCTTAGAAAACTGGACTGATATGCACATGCAGGTGGGGTCTTAATTAAATTCAGTCAGTAAGTTGGAGTAAGGGTGAATAGAGGGAAGACTTTGGTGAGGATAGTGTGGAGGTCTATCATAGACATCAGGTCTTCCAGTATCATAAGGAGGAAAATCTTCAAATACAATATCCTCTTGGATTCAAAACTTCAGGAAACTGAAGAACGTAAATAACAACACTGCAATCAAACATACATTACAATACAATCAAAACAATCCATGTGAATCCTTCAATCATGGACACTTCAGTATCAGAGGCAAATGGGATGAAAAAGAAGATGATTTTTATTAAACAAGAAGTCTCAGATCAAAACACATAACCAGAGAACCATAGTTCTTCATCAAAAGTTTACAATACGGGAGCACTTCTCAACCATCGAGCTTAACAAAATATCAAAACTGCCTATATATACTAAAAATGTTGCAACCACTAGGAATGTGATCGGACCCCTGGAATTCAAAGTTTTCAGTCAGTGCCTGCTCTGTCGGCTTGTGCAGGCCTTCTCATGTTAGATGCGAGCCATGCGTAGTTATGTGCTTTACAGGAAAATTTGTCCATAATGGAAGATTTAGATTGACAGTCTGCCTTTACGACCACTCTCTGCATGTTTTCCATTTATGGGGTGAGACGAGGTGTCAACTTTCACCCCTATCTTCAATAACTAACTTCATCGGGGTCAGGATGAGGCCTGACACCCATGAATGCTTCAGACGGTGCCCATGACTTCTAAGAGTCAATCCCGGTGCCTCGAGGCTCTGTAGATATTCTTATGTGACCAATACGAGTGTTGCAAGTGGTAGGTTGATAGCGTATGTGATTTAGCCAATTTCGTAGTGCCATAGCACTACAAAATGTTTGTGTGATGATGTGGCGAGAGAAAAATGCACTGAGGCGGGGTGATGTGGAGCGACAGTGGAATAGGTGTTGAGAGGTGAGAGGAGGTGTCGGGAGGTGAGAGGCTATATTGAGGATGGGGAGATGTGATAGGTGGGGAGAGGATGAGTGGAGGACAAGTTTGAGGGTTCTTGAGTTGTTCAGACCTCAACGTCTTCATTCTTCCTGTGGAAATCATGGGAAGAATGACACATGATTTACACCATAATTCTCCTGAGGGTAAATATCATTCATTTCTTGATTCCTATGAAGCAGGTGGAAAATTCACGTGTTAACATATAGGCTCCATGGGGGATAGAGACCTCCCTGTGAGGCTCTAAGAAATCCTTTTGTAGTTTCAGTGCCTTAGTGTTGGGTTGTGGAGTCATGATTTGATATATGTGAAAGACCACATACTGACAAATTAAACTACCCTGCTTACAAACATAAATAAAACACACCTGCTCTTGATGGAGCTTATTTATGTACAACACCTAATCAAACTGAATTTTACAAAGGGCTAGGTGAAAGTGGACTTCCACTAGAGCCAATCAAGTAACACCCTAACTGAAAAATTGCTTACTCTGTCACTGATGAATAAAAAATAATGAAACTGTGACAACATATCGATTACATTTTTCAACGCTCCTCCTAGTGTTGAAGGCAAGATAAAGCTCGGAGGCTTCAATACCTGGAAAAAATGCAACTCCATGTACTCCCCCATAGGGTCAGAAAACATGTGACAAAACTTACTGGGTTGGTAACAAAAAGCATGTTTTGTCTTACAATTGTTCACATCTCGTTGAATGTTTGTGACAAGCACAGATGAGTGAAGGGTTGATGTAGGTTGTTGATCCACTTCTCCTTTGTCTCCTCCGATAACATCTTCTAGCTGAGATCAAGGAGTCTCTTCATGTATATCCATGGATGGCTCTTCCTCTCTATCATGTTGCTCTTGGTAGGAGCTTTCGCTTTCATAAGAAGGTTGGTAGCTTATGATTTCTTCTTTTGAATACTCTTCAGGGGAAGGTGAGTGTGGAACCTTTTTATTTTTATCCTCGCTTTCTCTCTCAATCAGATCTTTACCAGAGTCATCACACGAGAAAGACTCTATCACATGCTAGATGTAGAATGAAAACTTCTTACAACAGTCATCCAAAACGAGATGAGACAGGTAAATCTTCTCGTAATATGAAGTGAAAGCATCATGAAAATCCTTCAAAGAATGGATACTAGCAACAGGGAGAGATTGACACCATTCATGAGCATCTCCCTCCAAAGAAAATCTGAACATCTTGATCAAGACATCCTCATGAACAAAATCATTCTCAATCATGCATACATGAAAATTGAATAAGTGCTTATCGAGCTCATCATGCTCGCTTCCTCTGAATCTCGAAAGATAATAATCCCATTCATTTATGGCCGACATCGGATGTGGATAACCAAATATGGCTGAGAAATTGAAAGGGGAAAACCTTCGAGCCAGGATTTTTTCCATTTCGAACCAATGGAGTCATCAATCGATCCTTTAATCATAGAGTCGCCAGGTGAATGATATGCAACATGAGTGTGCCTGGTCTTTGTTCACCATCAAAGACCAGATATGATCATTGTGTTCTCCCAGGGGGCTTCCAGTGTATCCAGATGGTAGCCACACTAAAACAGTGGAGTCGCCACAATGGAGTTGTTAGGTGCAAGCGCAATCTTCAATGGTTCTGATTTTTGATGCACCTTCAAAATCAGAGGCTCGTTGCCGTCCTACCTAGGGAAAATCTTCAATTCATCCCTGGCAACGACGCCATAAATGTTAGCACTAGAATGTTGGTTATGGAGCCTGATTATTTTCCTGGTTCATAGGTCTTTTACTTTCAGCCGTGTTTATACCCCATGAAGTCTTTACACCCTATAAGTATGTACACTCTTCCACGCGGGGCAATGCAGAGGGGGGTTTGGGGGCAAAGCCCCCGAATGAAAAAATTCCTTGTAAATGTATATTGTAATTTCATTGTAAATCTGGACCGTTCATTATAAGGTCGCAGATCTAATGATAGAGATTATGTTAGGGTTTTTTTCCATAAAAGGCAACCCTCTTTTATGAGGGAAATGTATTGCGGCTATGGTTGATGGCGAATATTGTATTCTGAGATAGGAGACTATGAGAGAAAGAAGAGGAAGTTACAGTGGGTTTGTTGTAGGTTGTATCCCTTCATATGATGGATAATAATAAAGGAAAGACCTGGAAATTTCTCTAGTGGACATAGCCCACACTGCGTGAACCACGCAAATCTGTGTTTCTATTGTATTGTGTATCTTGTGTGTTTTGTTTTCGCATTTTTTTTATTTTATTTCTCCACGGTCCTGTTTTTCTAACAACTGGTATCAGAGCGAAAGGTAACTCGCAGGAAAAGAGGGTTCCTGGTTCGAGTGGGAGCAATGTCGGAAGATGGAAAGTTTAGGGTCAAAAACTTTAACGGACAGAACTACTAGTTATGGAAGATGCAGATGGAATACTATTTATATCAGAAGGATCTATTCCTACCATTGGGTGGAATAGCAAAGAAGCTGGTGGCTATGAAGGATGAAGAATGGGATATTCTTGACAGAAAGGCTTTAGGAATGATACGGCTGAGCCTGGCAACATTAGTGGCTTTCAATATTTCCAAAGAAAAGACAATGAAGGGTTTGATGGACGCATTGGCCAAATTGTATGAAAAACCCTCGGCATCCAATAAGGTATTTCTAGTGAAGAGATTATTTAATATGAAGATGTTGGAAGGTGGGTCTGTTGTAGATCATTTAAATGATTTTAATACGATTACTAATCAACTAAGTTCTGTAAAAGTGGACTTTGATGATGAGGTCAGGGCTCTTCTAATATTGTGCTCATTTCCAGAAAGATGGAATGGCTTGGTCATGGCCGTAAGTAACTCTGTCTCTGGTTCAAATAGTTTAAAATTTGATGTTGTTGTTGGTGTTATCCTTAGTGAGGAAATGCGGCGGAAAAGCACAATTGAGACATCAGGAAATGCGTTGAACATGGAGAACAAGGGAAGAAAAAAGGATAGAGGAAAGGGTTTTGGGAACCCTGGGAATTCTAGGAAGGGTAGATCCAAATCTAGACTTGGAAAGATAGAGTGCTTGAATTGTGGGAAGAAAGGACATCTGAAGAAAGACTGCAGAGCTCCAAAGAAAGAAAGAGATGGACAGCAGGAGAGAAATCAGGAAGCAAATGTAACGGGTGATGTGTTACAAGATGCTTTGATTCTTTCTATAGATAATATTTCTTTGTCTTGGGTAGTAGATTCAGAGGCTTCATTTCATGCCACACCCCATAGGAAACATTTTCTAGATTATGTTCAAGGTGATTTTGGACAGGTTCATTTGGGTGACGATGCACCATGCAAAATTGTTGGAATGGGAAAGGCAAAAATAAAGCAACGCAATGGAAACCAATGGTTGTTTACAGAGGTAAGACATGTTCCAGATTTAAGGAAAAATCTAATTTCAACAGGGCAGTTGGAAAGTGATGTTGTATATCCATATTTATAGATAAGACATGGAAGGTCATCAAAGGATCATTGGTGATAGCGAAAGGAGAGAAGGTAGGTACATTGTATTTATGTACTGGTAATACTGACTCTTCTATCTCTTTAGCTTCTACATGAGTGGATACAACACTGTGGCATCATAGGATTGGACACATGAGTGAGAAGGGGATGCAGATACTTCACAAAAAAAAATTGTTGCCATATCTTAAACAAATTGATTTGGACTTCTGTGAGCATTGTGTTTATGGAAAACAAAAGAGAGTCAGATTTCTCAGAGTTGGAAAAGAAAAGAAGAGTGAAAGGTTAGAGCTTGTGCATACAGATGTTTGGGGACCAACTCAGGTATCATCTCTTGGTTTCTCTCATTATTATATTACTTTTATTGATGATGCAACTAGAAAAATTTGGGTTTATTGCATTCAACAAAAATCTGATGTTTTTGATACTTTTAAGAAATGGAAAGCTTTGGTTGAGAATGAGACAGGAAAAAAGTTGAAGTGTCTTAGATAAGATAATGGAGGTGAATATTGAAGCAAGGATTTTGATGATTACTATTTATACCATGGGATTCGTAGAGAGAAGACAGTTCCAAGAACACCACAAGAAAATGGTGTGTCAAAAAGGATGAACAGGACAATCATGGAGCGTGCAAGGAGTATGAGATTGCATGTTGGTTTGTCGTTACAGTTTTGGGTAGATGTTGTAGATACTGCTATTTACTTAATAAACAGAGGACCTTCAAGATCTTTGGATGGTAGAATTCCAGAGGAGGAATGGACAGGAAAAAAGGTAAACTATTCTTTTTTGAAAAATTCCGGTTGTGAAGCATTTGTCCATATTGATAAAAGAAAATAGAACAAAGCTTGAGGCGAAATCCAAGAAGTGTACCTTTATTGGATATGGTGTTAATGATTTTGGTTATCTCTTATGGGATTATGAAAATAAAAAAATCATTAGGAGTAGAGATGTCATATTCAATGAGAAGGTCATGCACAAATATCAGTTGCAGGGAAAGAAACGGGAAAAAGAAAAACAAGAATATACAGTGCTTGATGAGATCACTGAAAAATAAAATCCAACGAAACCAAAAAATCAAGATGTACAACAACAGGAGCAACAGGGACCTCAAACACCTACAAGTGTTGTTAGAAAATCTACCAGGTTAAGTATACCCCCTGAACGATACTCTCCTTCATTGTATTATTTATTGTTGACTGATTCTGGTGAACCAGAATGTTATGAAGAGGCAATGTAGGTAGACACCAAAAGGAAGTGGGAG
>ML812256.1:66067-76447 GCA_009831015.1 Picea engelmannii
AGAAGATATATGAACAATCTAGGTAAAGAACATTGGGAGGCAGTAAAGTGGATTCTCAGATACTTGAGAGGTACTGCTAATCATGCATTATGTTTTGGAGGTTCAGAAACTGTTCTACAAGGATATGTTGATTCAGATATGGCTGGTGATAAAGATAGCAGGAGGAGTACCACAGGGTATGTGTTTACTATAGGTGGAACAACAATAAGTTGGATTTCAAAACTACAAAAGGTTGTTGCACTTTCAACAACATAGGCAGAGTATGTTGTTGCTACAAAGGCTAGTAAAGAGATGATTTGGTTACAGAGGTTTATGGAGGAATTGGGAAAGAAGCAAGAGAATAGCAAGTTGTACTGTGACAGTGAGAGTTCCATTCATCTTGCAAAGAACTCAGACTTCCATTAGAAGACTAAGCATATACAATTGAGGTACCACTTCATACGATCTGCCTTGTAAGATGGACATTTGAAGTTGGAAAAGATACACACTAGCCAGAATCTTGCAGACATGTTAACAAAGGGAGTAACCAAGGATAAACTGAGTTCCTGCTCAGTTTCAGTTGGTCTTCAAGAATGAAGATGAAGATGAGAAATTTTCCAGGTCCAAGAAGGTTCAGAGTCTAGCATATACAACATCAATGGAGTTGTTGAGATCAGTCTCCAAGTGGGAGATTGTTGGTTGTGGAGCCTGATTATCTTCCTGATTCAGAGGTCTTTTACTTTCAGCCGTGTTTATACCCCATGAAGTATTTACACCCCAGAAGTATGTACACTCTTCCACGCGGGGGAGTGCAGAGGGGGGGGTTTTTTCCCTAGAAGGAAACCCTCTTTTATGAGGGAAATGTATTGCGGCTATGGTTGATGGAAAATATTATATTCTGAGATAGGATACTGTGAGAGAAAGAAGAGGAAGTTACAACGGTTTTTCTGTAGGTTGTATCCCTTCATATGCTAGATAATAATAAAGGAAAGACCTGGAAACTTATCTAGTGGACGTAGCCCACACTAGGTGAACCACATAGATTTGTGTCTCTATTGTATTGTGTATCTTGTGTGTTTTGTTTCCGCATTTGTTTTATTTTATTGCTCCACGGTCCAATTTTTCTAACATAGAAGTCACCTCCAGATTTCTTTGGAGGTAAGACTAGTACCCATCAAAGTTTTATGTAACAGGTTGATTTTAAAGGGGTCAAATGGGCGCAGACTCAAGATGATATCGTTTTAACTTAGAAAACTGGACTAGTATGCACATGCAGGTGAGGTCTTAATTAACTTCAGTCAGTAAGTTGGAGTAAGGGTGAATAGATGGAAGACTTTGGTGAAGAGAGTGTGGAGGTCTATCATAGACATCAGGTCTTCCAGCAGCGTAAGGAGGAAAAGCTTCAAATACAAGATCCTCTTGGATTCAAAACTTCAGGAAACTGAAGAACATAAATAACAACACTGCAATCAAACATACATTACAATACAGTCAAAACAATCCATGTGAATCCTTCAATCATGGAAACTTCAATATCAGAGGCAAATAGGATAAAAAAGAAGATGATTTTTATTAAACAAGAAGTCTCAGATCAAAATACATAACTAGAGAACCATAGTTCTTCATCAAAAGTTTACAATATGGGAGCACTGTTCAACCATCGACCTTAACAAAATATCAAAAATGCCTATATATACTAAAAATGTTGCAAACACTAGGAATGTGATTGGACCCATGGCATTCAAAGTTTTCAGTCGGTGCCTTCTTTGTCAGACTGTGCAAGCCTTCTCATGTTAGATGCGAGCCATGCATAGTTATGTGCTTTACATGAAAATCTGTCCATAATGGAAGCTTTGGATTGACAATCTGCCTTTATGGCTGCTCTCTACATGTTTTCCATTTATGGGGTGAGACGAGGTCTCAACTTCCGCCCCCATCTTCAATAACTACCTTCGTCGGGGTCAGGATGAGGCTTGACACCCATGAATGCTTCAGACGATGCCCACGACTTCTAAGAGTCAATCTTGACACCTCGAGTCTCTGCATATCTTCTCCCATGACCAATACGAGTGTTGCAGGTGGCAGGATGATAACGTATGTGCTTTAGAAAATTCTGCAGTGCTATAGCGCTACAAAATGTCTGTGTAATCATGTGGCAAGAGAAAAATGAGCTGAGGTGGGGTGATGTGGCGCGGCAATGGAACAGGTGTTGAGAGGTGAGAGGAGGTGTCGGGAGGTGAGAGGCTGTATCGAGGATGGGGAGATGTGATAGGCGGGGAGAGGGTGAATGGAGGACAGGTTTGAGGGTGCTTGAGTTGTTCAGACCTCAACGTCTTCATTCTTCCTGTGGAAATCATGGGCAGAATGCCACATGATTTACACCATAATGTTCTTGAGGGTAAATCTCAGCCACTGCTTGATTCCTATGAAGAAGGTGGAAAATTTATGTGTTAACAGGTGTAGTATAGGGTTTGAAAGAGTAAGAATGTCTTAATGAGCATGTGCACCATGAATTCATTAATCAAGAAGGAGAATTACACAAAATGACATTCCCAACAAAACAAAGATTTCATGGAAAGAATTTTGCTTATAACCTTTAAGGAAAATCATTGAAGAAAGAATATATGGTAAGGAGACATGTATAACATTCATATAAAAATATAACAGAGAAAATACATCATCACAAACTCACTGCACATGAATTCCTAGATAATAGTTGCAACTGCTCCTTTGATTTCCTGAATAAATAGATGAAGTACAAGCTACAAGAGTTCCTCTCTCTAGTGTTCCCCCCTCTATCAAAATGACTAAGAAAATGATACAAATAGACCAAAACAACCTCTCCCCTCTCTCAGGGGTCGAATCCATGAGTGGTGGATCAGTTCCCAAAATATTTATAATCATAACCTAATGAATATGGAGGTTAACCAACTCTCCTCTTAATAGCAAAACTGATACATTTGACCATAAAAGACATTTACAAGCATGTATCTACCTCACATTCACTCTAACCAGCCTATTTACATCTCATCACATCATCACAACATAAAAAATGATAAATTACATCAGTGGAGGTCGAATCTGGACTAATTCAACTCAGGAAAGTGTCTTTCATGTGAAAACACAACGAATTCAGGCAAAAACGCAACGCCATCTGGGAAAAATGCAGTGCCAACTTTCAAAGAAATTTTGAGTGACTTCCTGTTCTCCAAATGTTGATATGAAGGTACGATTGGAAATATTAGGATGTCTAGTTGTCCATAGATTCTTTAAGAAATAAAAATGGCCTCTCCAAGGCTGAGAAAAATGGATTCTCCCAAGGTCACTCCAAAAGCGCAACACCTAGTCCAGAAAGGTGGCAAAGAAATGTTTTTTGACTAGTTTTTTTCTTTTTCCATCAAATTTGTAGGCTGACATGGAAAAAATAAATTACAACAGTGATGTACAGGTCAATATATTTCCAAAAATGCAAATTTTTTGTTATTTGGAGCTTGTGAGGAAAAGCGTAGTGCTAAGGCACTGCGTTTTTGTACATGCCCGAAATTGTCAATTGTTTTGTGTTTTCTGCAGAACTAAGGCTCAAATATGTAGAAATATGTCTCTAACCATAAAACATTTTTAAAAAATGAGAGAGGTTTTTTTTCATTGGTATGTTTTTAACAAAAAACTCCTCTAGTTTCCAAAACTACTTTCCCATTTGTTCACAATATTCTCTGCAAAAAGTTGTCTAAAACAGGACTTTGCACAATCAGAAAAATAGGCTGTGAAGATGTGAATGTATGTCTCATGCTGTAATACCCGTGTAAACTATGAAGTAGGTTATTTTACTTTGGAATCTAAGGAACACAAACCTCCTCCAGTTTCTCAATTTTCATCTCTGATTGGCCAAAATCTATTCGGAAAAAAGATGACTAAACATGACATTTCTAGAAAATGTGTCTTCAAAGATTCTCCAAGTGACATGTTTTGAGTAGATTGTTCTTTTTGTGCCAAAAGTGAGCTTGGAATATATGAGTATGCTTGGATGGTGTTCATGGTGTACTTTGTCTAGTAGGTTGACTAACAGAAGACAAAAATACATTTGACTAAATGAATGTCTCCCAAGTGATGTTCATTTGTGCAAGTTGATGCAATATAATTATTTTGATGAGGGCATGGTGAAAAAGGATGGCTTTATTATCACTTTTTCTATGTTGTACATTTTCTACCATTTTATCCAAGCTCTCCTATAGGTAGTAGGATAGGTTAAGTGGTTTTAACCATGTGAAATGCATGAGCAAGCTAACATGATACTTGTACAATCTTGAAAATTTTCCCTCACATGTAAAATACTTCATAATGAACCTCATAAATGGAGAAAAATTCTCAAGGAGATGTCCAAAAGGAAATTTTTTCTTAATGATGTCTTTGTAGTGACCTTTTATGAAGGGTTTGCAGTTTTGCACATCCAAGTCTAGGCTCTTAAACCACTTTTCCCCACTGATTGGTACCCCTCTGGCTGAATGCAGACCATGATGGTATGACTGAGATAATGATGATGACCTTTCAGTGATGACACATCCCATTGAGTGATGGAAATGACCGGAACATGATTTTTTTTTAAAGGAGCAGTAATAGACCTAGACACACTAGCTAGTGACCAAATTTTTATTTTGAAAACCTAATGAAATGATAAAAATTTGATTTGAGACCCTAACAAAAACCTTGTAAGAGAATATTTGATCATTGGTGACATGCAGAACTAACTGACACTAACAACTACCATCGATAGTCTTCGAAGGATCTGAGCGAATTTGTCCATCATCTTGTTCCTCTGTCCCATGAGAGCTTCCTTGAGCAACATATTGAAAGGATCTCATGCTTTTTCATCTCTCTTTTCTTCCACCATGGGAGGTCACTTGGGCTGGCGAGAGAAGTTTTCCTCAAGTGAAACTAGCTCAAGACCCAACTCTCTATACCTTGACCTTGTCGGGGACCTGCTCTAAGAAACGACAAGGAGCAGCCTGCTCTGATACCACTGATCTAGATTATTTTGAGAATGACATGAAGGAAGAAATATAACAAAGATATAACAATCAAATACACAAAAATATAGAAGATAACACAAAAATACAGTGAAACCTAACTTTTATTACTAAATAAGATAGAAAAACACTATAGAACACAAACTGGAAAAATGAGGTATCTTATCTCTAAATAAAAAGAGATGTTGGTTACACTTTATTCACAAAAATATTTACTTCACACTCCATTGCATGCTTCAAGGACCTCCTTCACCTCAATTATATATGAGAGAGTGAGAGGAGAAAAATTCCCATGATGCATGTGGGATAAATTGGACTAAGTTTATAAAATGCCATAGGCATGTAAAATACTAGGACTTCCCAGGCGGTCACCCATCCCAGTACTACTCTAGCTCGAGCATGCTTAATTGCGGAGTTCTAATGGGATATGATGCATCAACACTATGTTGTAGGCATGTACATAAGACCATTACATGATGTCTGTAATTAACAAATGAAGATGACATTACATTCCATTCCCCATCAAAAGGGTGAATGTCATGGTTTATCAAAACCAGAGTCTCAAAATAGTGATTTAGTGGAAAAGGTGGATGGACACCGAGATCCATCTGGATCAAAAACATGATTAGATGCCATGAATGAATATTGTGTGGGTCTATTGCAGAATACAACTCCTTGGTGTAATCATGAATAAAAGAGTTGTGAAAGTCTGGACTAGAGAAATTGATTATCAGGTGTATCCAAGCAACCATGACAAGAACAAGAATGGAGTAAGCCAACAGGTGAAGAATTGCACTAATATGCACAAGAAAGTAGAAATGTAATAATGGTTGTCAAATTTATTGCAAAAGAGAACATGGATCTCATGCGATGATGTGTGGCCCATGGGATGGGGGAATCATCTCTATGGGAAAGCACAGAAATGCCTGAAAAAGATTTGCAAGACATGAGCCAACAACTTCTATCTAAAACTATTCAGAGAAAGAAACCCACTTTTGTTATCAAAGTGTGCAGTGGAAGCAAGATATAGGTGCAAGGAATTCAAGGGATGGAATAATGAAGGTCCATTCACCTTAAAGAACTAATGGAGAAATACAACAATTCATAGGGAGAAAATTGGTGTTGAGTGGATAGAACAAGGATTCATAGGGAATTATTCAATGAAGTAAAGAGAAATATTCTAAAATTGAGAAAATACAATAGACAACTAAAGGTAATGGAAAGGGATGCCATGATAAGAATGGTTAAGCTGGTTGAAGGATATCGTAGCATTAAGGAGATGAAATGATATAAAGTACACCATAACAATGTAATGGAAGGTTCTAACAGAATAAAGTTGGGACATGATTTCCTAAGTAGAGGTGGATGCCAATATGACATATTGGAACAAATTTCAAGATGGATAAGTGGGACTTACATGGAAAATGTTTAGATCATGAAACAATAGTGCATAGATGAGCACAGTGAGAGCGCATAGGGTAGTAATGATCCACAGGGAATAAATAAATGTGCACTGGAGAACATATTGGGAGTGGTGTATAATGCATATAGGAAAGATAGAATGCATGTGCACTAGTAGGCATGTTGACATTGGATGCTTGGTGCATATTGGTGTGCATTAGTGCATGTGGGAATGCCTGGACATGCATATGGCATGCTTGTAGAGTGAGATTAGTTTTTTGTTATGTATGAAATAATGACTAATGATGTACTATGTATCTAGAAAAAGTTTATATCATGGATGAAAGTGTTGATGATGTTGTCGCTACTTACGATAACCATCTGTATGAAGACAAACAAGGATGGTAAAAATGATGATCAAGAGATTGGTGAAGGGAGCCCGTGAGATTCTATAAGATGCCAACGGATCATGTAGTAATAAGTAGTTTGAAAAAAACCATGTAGGTATGCATTTGGTTTCTTATGATGCCTAAATGTTGAATGGAATTAGGGTAAGAGTTCCCTTAGTTAAAAATTCAGTATTTGAATTGATATGTAAAGGTAGAGGTCCTTGAGAATACAAAGGCTATTTAATTCTTGAAATGAAATAATATAAAATGTAATGGCATGTCATGTTATATTGGTTATGATTTCATACCCACATAAGTGGAGAGATATCATCCTGTTATAGAAATTAATGTTAATAGAGATAGCCATGTGTGAGACCATGATGTGGTTGGATATGGAAGGGTTATAGTGTTATACAAGTGCTCAACAATCTTCCTACTTATAATTAATGTTTGGAATGTAGCCTCTATGTCGACAGTGAAGAGCACTAAATGATTATATTCTTGATGTTGTGTATGGGTTGAAGAGGAAGGTGTCCAAATGATTGAGAAAATAATAGGGAAGAGAATGGATGATGTGTCAAGGTGTTGACCATACCTTTCCAACTCACCATGGTGGAATACATGATATATATATGTGGTATTGTGGAGTTAATGCAAGGATGCATTGCGTGAATATGACCATGAGTATTGACACATTGGTTTATTGATAGAAATATTTGGTTGCATTATGAAAATCTTGATATGTTGTTAATGCATTTAAAATGAATGATAGTTTCATTCCATTTGTCATTGTTAAAAACCGAATGCAATTGAATTGCTAGATTATTTTAAATTCTAAGATCACTTTGTGGGTTGTTGCAAATGTTGCAATAAAAGGATGATGTGCATGAATATTGACAATTTGTTTGGCTAACTAAAAGTTGAGAAAGGTTGTAGGAATAATGGTCTTGGATATGGAAATGGTGTAATACCATAAGGAAGGTTGATACATATTGTTGCAAGAGACAAACACTATGAGAGGGAATCTCATACTTGGTGAAATTTGGTTTCCTACATGAAACAGATTTGGAAATTAATAAGTGAAATTATTATGATGATATCTCATGATGACTTTGTTGAATATTTTCAACTTTGGGAAAGTCTTTATCCACAAGAAAGTACAATAAGACCCATCTACACCATTATAGAAGCCCCAGGAAGAAATCGAAGACCCGGGAAGAGAAGTCGACCCCACCAGTAAAAGACAAAAAATAATAAAGTAATATGAAGACCCAAAATAAGAAGTCATCCCCAGACATGAACCCATAATAGTATAAATACAGGACTGGATCATTTCATTTGGACAATCATACAACTCCTTCTGTAATGCACACAAGGTAGTTGCAACTACAATTTTTGTAATTTCGCTATTTCTGGGTTTCTGGTATCTTGATGAGAGCATCACACTTGGGAAGGATATTCTTGGTTTCTCTTGGTCATCTTATTAAGGAACTAGGTATTGGTGATGCTAACCTTATGGAGGATCTTCTCTGTCTGGTATTTTGGCTATTGATGGTGATGTACTGGTAATATCTTGGACTGAATTCTTCTATAGAAAGGTTGTTGGGTTTTCTCCCAAGGTTGGGTTTCCCAGGATAAACTCTTGTGTTCTTGTGTCTACTGTGCATGGTTAATATTTATAGATCTTTTTATTTCCGCTACATTGTTATAGTTGATATTTTCAATGTATAGTTATTCTATGGTAACTGATGTATGAAAGTGAATCTTTTTATTAATCATAAGGAAATAATTATTAGATCTGAGAATCATACAAAAATCAACAGAGTTTGTGTGTGTGATATAGATGAGATGGTGGCTATTGAAGTTGGAAAGATCTGGAATAAGGGAATTTTTATGACACTAGAACTTTATGATTGTCGTAAGTTATTGACTATAGACTACTAGTGGAGGTTTTGTAGTAAGTTGGCGATCTCATTGTATGTGAAATCCTTGGCAAGATGGATCTCCCAAGGGGCTGTGTAGCAGTGAAGGTGATGCATACGTATGGAGGGTGAGTATAGTAAGGAAGAGGCAACTTAATAATGCATATGGCATGGTGTCTATAAGCACAAGGGTGTGTATGAAAGGACAATGAGATGAATTATTTCTCGTGGCATCTTTATGAAGAACAAGAATATCCATATAGATAAGTATTGGTTTATGATTACAAACCTAATTTTGAATAAATGTTGTATTGCAGAGTTAATAAATCATGTGAATAAGATAATGGTTATAACATATATTTTCTTGATGGTTGGTATATGAACAATTGAAGAATAAAGACATGAATTAAGTACCTGGAAAGAAGGGCACTAGAGGAACATAGCTTAAGAGAAAAAATATGGAATGAATAAACTTCTAGGGGACTTGTTTGTACAACTCGGAAGAAGCAAAGTCAAAGCTGGCATATGAGATGCAAAAAGAACACCTACAACTATTTAAAAGTTTGGAGACTTTATTATTATAGCTAGAATTCCTAGAGCCACTACTTTGAGACTGTTGGAAGATTGGTTGTTGTCATTGATGTCAACCCTAGTCATGGGTTTTGGACCGCAATATTGATAAAGGTATTTGGACATGAAGGAAAATGCACATGCAGATACAACACCCATGGATGGATAGTATACATCATGTTGTTTCAGGTGGTGTGTGGCATGTCACGTGGATCCTCATGGTTGAGGAGAAATGAATTTTTGAAGATGACAAAGTAAATTCAAGAAGGAAGTACATGTAGGCCCTAAAGATAATTAAAGAAAAAAATTACAAAATAAGAAAGTGTCAGGTCGGCCCTAATGTTAAAAGGAAGTGACATAAATGGTATAAATAAACATCATTATACATTCATTTTGATACAAGTCGAATTTCAGAGGAAATAAGAAGTAAAGAAGGCCGGATTTCAAGGGAGGATGAAGTCTTTTGGTGATGTGTTCTAAGGTATGTTATTTTCAGGTCATCTTACCATTTTTGCTATAAATTTTTTTCTAGAACGATTCAGATGCTGAAATCGCTATGGTATTGAGAAGACATATCAAGGTACCTTTGCTAAAAATTTCAGCTCTTGATTCGCTATAATTATGGAGATACACTCTGTGGAAGATAAGGTTTGTGACCAGTCCTGAAGCTAGTCAATAAACAAGTGTTCCAGGTAAAACAATCATAAATTTTTCATCGAGAATCCAAATGACGTGGGAGAAATTTCATTGGAAAGAGTACGGACTGTAGTTTCTTGTGTGCAAGTTTCAAAATCGGATGTTAAATATTGAGCGCGAGGCATTCTGTACAAGTTTGGTCTTCTGAATAGACCAGAATTGAATAAAGTCTACCATTCTTTCTATAACTTCTTTTTGGGGAGGATTCAAGAAGTGAAACTTGGAGGAGTTTTAGATAATACATTGAATAATATTGTATACAGGATCAGAGTACTCCAAGAATTGAAGAATTGCAGAAATTGAAGAAGTCTCAGGAAGCATTATCAGGTTCTATGTGATGATTGGTTGATGGTGATGATTTAATGTAAAGTTTTATTATCTCTCATATATTATTGGGTG
>ML812256.1:108895-123524 GCA_009831015.1 Picea engelmannii
TTCATTACCAAGAGATTGACTAGACAAATTGTAATGAAGATTAAAAAATAAAGATAAGATCCAAGAATTTATAAAATTGATTTGTTTTGTGATAGAACATGCTTTGAATAAGCATGGCTTATTATTAAGATATTGACTAGATGAATCAAATGGTTGTGCATTAAATGCTTTTCATTACCAAGAGATTGACTAGATGAATTAGATGGTTGTGCATTGAATTGAATGCTTTTCATTACCATATTCACTCAATTCATTTACATTGTATTTATTAATCAAAATTAATGAATTGTGTTTTGCAATCTATTACATTTTTAATTTTGTAAGGATGTGAGGTGTTATGTAACTTTTTTTTTATTAAAATTGGTTTTTTATTGTTTTTTTATAAAGTTTTGATGGATAAAATTAAATATATTTAAAAATATTTATATAGTTGAAGTTCTTCTTTAAAACTATTAAGTTATTGTTTGATAATTTACACAAACTTTATTATAAATATGATTATGGTTTAATATTTAAATTGTTGATTGTATGAAATGTAGTAAATCGATGAATTGGATATTACAACCAATTTGTATTATATATTTAATGAGGGGATGAAATTTGACTTTTACCTTAATTTATTAAATTTAAAATTCACTCCTTAAAAAATCTAAAAATAGTTGCCTTTGAAGTAAAGTTGGCTTTATTTGCAAATAACATTTTTTTTCTCCAACAATTTATTAAATTTAAAATTCACTCCTTAGAAAATCTAAAAATAGTTGGCTTTGAAGTAAAGTTGGCTTTATTTGCAAATAACATTGTTTTTCTCCAACATAATATAAAAACCAAGAGGACAATAAAATAAATAAAGTGTTATATGAAGTATTATGTATTAGGCCCTGTCAAAGCCCTAGGACTATAATAATGAGTTGCTCATTGACTTTGTATTAATTTTTGGTTGGTTTTATATTTGTGTTTTATTGTCAATATATGATATAGGAAATTAATATATGTTATTTTTTATATAATAAAAAAAATAAGTTTCTGCAATTTAATTGATTAATATCTTTGATGTCTTATTGCAGGATTCACGTTATTCAATGTACATAATTAATTACATAATTTTTTATTGGAGTAGAGGGGGTTGATCTGTATTTCCTTTCACATCATTGACTACCGTGGCAGAAGGTTTCCCACTACTTTGTTCTTTAGATTTTGCTTTCACTGCATCTGATGAATCGGGGTGCCTAAAGCTCCCCGATCTCACCCAAAAGTCTGGTTTTGGTGTGTTTGACTAACCCATTGTAGGTAACCCTAGCAACCTCGACAACCGGAACTACACGTTGCCCTGGCCTGATAAATAGTTGAGTGTTAAGTACAGAATAATTATGGAAAATGAGGAGGCAATATACAACAAAGGGCGTAAAATAAATGACATTGGCATACATTGTAAATGAGTAATAATTATATAATCCATACTTTATGAATAATTATATAAGTATGAGTTTGATATATATAATTAATGATAATAATTAATTATATAATAAAAATTAATAATGGTATTGTATAAATATTTGATAATATTATATATTATTAAATTAATCACGATAAAAAAATAAAATTAAGTTGAAATATTTAAACAATATTATTTTAATATTCCGCAATTTATAAATGAGTAATAATTATATAATTTATATTTTATGAATTTGATATATACAATAAATTGTAATAATTGTATAATAAAAATTAATAATGTCTCTCTCTAAATATTTGACAATATGGTTATATATTATTAAATTAATCATAATTAAAAAAATAAAATAAAATTGAAATATTTAAATAATATTATTTCAATAGGATTTATCTTTAATTAAAATAAAATAAGTTAAATCATAATTAAAAGAAGGAAATATACGATCAAGATAAATCGAATTATTATATTTATATTATATTTATGAATATTATAGTTTTATTTAGTTTATTGTTCATTATACATTTTGAATAACAAAGAATCCTCAATTATTATCTTTTGACAAAAAATATTTATTACTTGTGTATTTAGTTATATTAAGTTTCATTGTTCAACATGTATTTCTCAACTAACTTGGCAGGGACTGCCTTGCCATGCAACGCTTGTTGAGATACACATACATGTTGATAGGACAAGTCAACCATATATTTATGTGGAGTCCTTCCATAAATGGAGTCTCCATGAAGTGTATATATATGGACACTTTAATTAAAGTGAAGAGAGTGTTGTAAATAATAGTTGATGGGGTTTGTTCCTTTCTTTTAAAGTTTTTAATGGCTCATTTTCCTTTTACATAAGCCTTTATCACTAAGACTTTACATTATACATTTTGATTTATAAAAGGGAATCATAGTAAAAGATGGGTGTTAGATGGTGTTTGGATGCATGGTAAAGTGGGAGGTCAAATTCAATTCTAAATTCAAGTAAAGCATAGTCATAAGTATGATTTGTTAGTAACGTTGAGGGACATGGCATGAGTGAGCTAGTCCATGTCACCTAGACTAGCCCATATTAACATTTTTAAGAGAGAAAGATGCGTGGGTATTGCAAAAGGGATAATGATTACTTACAAGTTATGAGAGGATCAACCTTGTGAGGAGGTCAACAAGTTGTAGGCTATGTTGGTGTTAATATATTATGATTGGATACCAATGATGGTCCCCACTCAATTCTTTTGTGTTATGTTTTGTGAGAATATATGTCATTTTATATAGCACAACTTATTCTCCCAAGAGATAAGGCCAAATGACTATTCACCAATTAGAGGAAGCACCTGTTGGAGAAATTGACATGGGGTGCAATGTGTAGAAGTTTTGCTAGCTTAAGATTATTATAGTTTATGCACATCAGTTGCCTCTATACTTAAGTGTGGGTGGGAAAGAGAATTGAGGATTTTATTTGATGTTTATTCATGTTAGTTTGGTGGCACTAACAATGTATCACTCTAGTAGGTTCTTACATTTAGTTCCACGTTCTTACGAGCATGCAAGGGATATCATAAGTGGGACTATGTTGTGAAACTAGAGTTTCCATTTGAATGATAAGTGAAATATCATGACAACATGTTTAATTATATCATAATGTGTGATGGGGTATATTGGCAAATTTCTATCAACCAACATGATGTTATGTTGAGTCATGTTTAATTGTTGAGTTGAATTAATTATACCAGAGGAGTGAAGTTCATGTAGATCTTGTGAAGGATTGGTAACATTAGTAAGATGAGTGCTAAGTACCTTAGTTGATGCTAGTTGATTAAGATCAAGGAATGAAGAGAGTTCCCATGGAAGGGGTTGATGTTCTTCACGAAGAATGCAAAATGACAAGGGGGTATCCCTTGGGGGAACGGAAACACTTTCTCCCATAAATTTATTTGGTAACTTAGAGATTTGAATGGAGGGTCGTGGATTATTATGCATGAGGCCCT
This sequence comes from Picea engelmannii, assembly GCA_009831015.1. NCBI lineage: Eukaryota > Viridiplantae > Streptophyta > Pinopsida > Pinales > Pinaceae > Picea > Picea engelmannii. The sequence goes on from ML812256.1 coordinate 112,333, forward strand.
TGTAAGAGGGGTGACTTGTCTAAATGAGAGAACACACCTTAAAATGTATTAATTGGTGTAGAAACTACTTGTTCACTACGAAATATTTTTCCCCATGAAGAAACTTTGTTTGAAAAAAAAACAAATTCTAGATGAGGAATGATGAAAACTTGTTGAACCCATTGTTAAAAATTATTTCATACTAGGGGGAAAGAACTTGCAATTGCTAGAGATGGACAAGAAAATAGCTAGAGTCCAGAGTTGATAATTATCGTGTATATATAGAGTTTATAATTTTGGAACATAGAAAGTACAATTGTGAGAAATGAATACCTTACGAAAAAGTGATTAAATATTTTGGAATGAACCCTTATAGTAAATTTATTCTTGATCTAGAAATGTTCACTAGTCCACATGTCAACATAGTGTTGTTTACAAATATGGACATTTGTAATAGTGAATTGTTGGTAGAAAGCATGATTTTCCTCTACTATGATGAAGATAATTCTATACTCAACATTTAACTTGGTCGAGATCTAATTTTTATGACTTAAGAGGAAAGTGAGGTTGAGGACAATGACCAAGCAAACCATGAAGTGACGACATCAAATGACAATCACTTAGTTGTATCTTAGTCAATGTTCCTAAGAACGAAAGACTTTTTGAGTCCCAATTTCATGAATGATGGAACTTAAGATGGATAAATATGTAAAAGCGTGTCTTCTCATTAATAAAATTACAAGTGAGAATAAAATAGAGTTAGGAGACAGTAAGATGATTGTTGACTAGAGGTAATCTCAATCAATATATTAGAATTCTCAACATGTTTTAATTAAGTGAAGGTCCAGTGGGACTAGTATAGCACATGATTTTCTATCAAGGAAGACACATAGGACTAGTATAACACAAGGTTTTCTATCAAGGAAGACACTTAGTAGTTGTGCCAAGAATTTTTATTTATTTTGTGAATGACCATAACTTCAGGACAAAAAGGGTGGGTGTATGTAATGCCCCATATTTTGACCTTAGACATTTAGAACTTTGATTTTTCTCATCTTAGTAATTAATTGCTTAATAACTATTTGGACTCAATAATGTTGAAATAGACTTGTGAGAACTGTACATCTGAATCTAATTATGTGTTGCATAATAATATTTTTACTATTATATGTTCATGATGATCATTGTTATGTGATTTGGTTAAACATAAAAATTTAAATGTGGAATCTTAGTACAATGGATACTGGTTCAAATTTATGTTGTGGATGTATAATAGACGTGAGGTATATTGTAAATAAGTATACATTTCCTAATTAAATGTCAATACAAAAATGGATGATCATATGAAATATGTGATGTATCTGCATGGATATGAGTATTGGTGAACTAACCTACAGGTTGATGAGCTAAGTGATATCCAAATGGTTGTAGTACTGAGGTAACTTGGATGTCATAGACATCAAGAAGATAGTGTACCCTATAAGTTGTAATTATTATTTAATTTATGATTCAAAATATTTCTATGATCTATGGTAAGTGTGGTTTTGATAGGATGCACAACTTGCCCAAAGTGGTTGTTTGATGACATGACTCTAAGAACAGTAGTTGCATAGTATGGCTTGATGTAGCGTGTTGACCCTAGTTCTATGAGGAGGGGTGGAGGTATTTCCCACCGTTTATCCTCTGAAACTTGGAGTCGTGGGAGGGTTGTGTGAAGTCACACTCCCCTAGATGTGTGATGACGACTGCTAGTTTCCTACTGGGGAAGCTTGGTCGAGATGTATGACGCTTCTGCTTACGGGTTGTATCTGGAGTTAGGTCAATATAGTTGACGCTCCATCTTAGTCCAGTAGAGGAAAGGATAGGATGGAAGATGGAAGTAAGCTAGGAATGAAGGATGATTCGATGTTGGTTGAGATTATTTCTTGGGAATTAGATATGCCACTCTTGTTTCTCACTTAGTTCCAAAACACTCATTTTTATTCTCTTTTTATATTTGAAGTGTAATGATCAATTATAGATGAATTATTGTAGTTTTGTTAGTTAATGTTATTGAATGATGCATTTGTTGTTCGACATGTCTTGGTGTGATCGTACAAAAACTATCCACTAGAAATAGTGATTGATTATCATTAGCACATGTGTAGGCTATGTGTCCGCTAGCTACACACACATACCCTACACATGTACACTAGTTAAATTAATTAATGTATTAATTATTAAACTAGATTATTAAGTATTTAATTGAATGGTTTAATGACTATGTAAATTGTATTGCATACAAAAATATCTAGTAGCATTAAATAACTTATTTGACTTGATTGATGGTTGTTATGATGAATTAAATGAGTATGGTGGGTTGTCATGTTCATTTTGAAGAAAATTGTCAAATTTCATTTATAAGATAGCATGAGAAAAAATACTTTGCATTTTGTTTATTGTTATTTATGAAAATCATTTATATTTTAGTTTTATTTTAACTTTCCCCAAAAAATCTAGATAAGGGAGGTTGATGGCTATTAATGAGGGTGGTTGAGGAGACTTGGGGAAGGGTGTATGTAAACTTTATAAATAGGGGAGGAGGTTGAGAGGTTGGAGCATGTTGAGAGGTTGGACAATTCTTGGAAGATATAATTATTGTGAGTCTTCTTAGAGCATATGTGCTTTATTGTTCTTGGAGTCACAAGCACGGAGGGCCAAGAAACTAAAATATTTCTTGGAGCTAGGAAGTCGGCTAGGCTTTTAGTTGGCTGGGAGGATTTCGTTGTTTCCTTCTAGGCAAGTGGAAAAGAATTCTTCGAAGCATTTTCCTAGTACTGGCAGGGCTACATTGCAAATGGTCATCTTCAACAGACTAGGGAGGAGGTATTTCACTTGGTATATTTTATTATGTTTCTATTTAAATATTTTAATCGTAAATTTAACTTCTTATTTATCTCATCCTCTTATTTAGATTCATATATTTGGATTCAAATTTGAAATATTTAGCATTGGAAAAATTGTAAAAGAGTTATGAATATGTTGTAGGTTATTCCATGTATGAAAGCATACATTTTTTTTTACACTTAATGCATATGTTTAAGTTAGCAAATATTATTTCATAGTACCCCATGAAGAGGTGCTACATCCAACATGTCTTTAGAGGATCTTAAGAATATTTTAAATAGTTATGTGGGTTTAGTCTTCTAAGAGGTTATTGTAATGAGAATTTTGGGTGCATGATGCCTAATTCCCAAGTTTAGATTTATGGTCAAGTCATTGAATGGATTTTTACTAATGTCAAGACTCTAGTGAAGTCATGATAAAAGTTTCATAAAATTAGTTGTTTGTACGACTTTCCATACAAGGCCCTCCTTTTAGTGCCAATTTTGTTGAGGGGGCGACATTATTATACATGTTGAGAGCTTCCAATGAAGAAAATTTCACTTCAATCAGGGTTTATATGAGGAAGTTATGCCTCACGTATTGAAGAGTCTTTAGTGTAAAAAACACTGAGTTAAAGTTAAGTCATGAAAGGTTGAGAGTTTGTTAATATGAAGTCAAAGCCAAGTGTTTATTGATGTAAAGAGTTAAATACAAAGTGAGGTTGAGAGACTAGTAAATGTTAAATCCAAATTAAAGTCAAGAAAATTCATGCCAAATCATGACATTGGTGAGTCAATTAAGTTTGTCAAACCAAGGTCATAGGGGTCTTGTTGGATTGTGATCAACTTCAACAAGAAACATATTTTATGTAGGTATAAAAACAAGAACAAATTTCAATGAAGAACAATAAAGAGGCAAAATTTGACAAAGATGATGCAACCAAAGAAGGATGAAAGAAGAAGAAGGTGAGAGAATAAGTGAAAGAAGATGAGAGAGGAAAGTACACACAAGATAGAAGAAGAAGATGCAAGAAGAAGAAGAAGACGTGAGATTTATAGACATGATCAAAGGACCAAGAATCAAGAGGAAGAGACAAGGACATAGAAGGACGAAGAAACAAAGAGGATGGCACAGGAAAATGGAAACGAAGAATGAGGCAAGAAATGAATGAATGAAGAATGAAGAAGCAAGGTTAGAGTAAAGGAATATTGTGTGTTGCAATAATTTTGAAGAAGATGAAGTATGCATACCAAAAATATTTAAGTCCTTGATAGTGTTTTTTTATGTTGGATAAGTATGCATCCCAAAAATATTAAAAACCTCATCGATAGTGTTTTTTAATGATGAAAATAAAATGGTCTTGGTCATATGTTTATATAAGGGTTATATTAGCCTCGAATGAAAATACAACAATAAATGTACCTGAGACAAATGATGATGGATGTAAGTCATGATAAAGCATGTATACCTCGATAATTTGAATGTTGAATGGTTTATGGTACCAAAAAACACTTGTCATTACATAGGAAGGGTCGTGGTTAGCTAGAAACCACTTGATGTAATGTATGGTTCATGGTAATTTGAAACCACTTGATGTAATGTATGGTTCATGGTAATTCAAAACCACTCGATGTAATGCATGGTTCATGGTAAGCCAAAACCACTTGTGAATTGTATTGTTTAAGGGTAAATTGATGCAAAACCCTAGAACATGTAATGGTTGAGGGTAATCCACAAAAACTTAGAGGATGTAATCGTGGAGGGTACCTTAGAAAAACCTAGAGTGTGGTTATGAGTAAGCCAAAGAAAATCTAGGATGATGATTGATGATGATGCAAGGGGAGTGAAAATGTTTGACTGAAGAATTGTTGTTGAACCTTGTATGAGAAGAAGTTTCCTAGAGAACCAGTCGATACAATAATTGACAACCCGTGTATTCTAGTGGATGATGAATTTTTTATATGGACTTCAACAAACACAATGTTTATATTTTTGTAGGTACAAGATGAAAAGTGAAGAAGAATGGAAATGAAGAACAAAGAAGACCAAAAGATGAAGATCAGAAAAGATGGAAGATGAAGACAAAGAGCATAGCTGAAGAATATCAAAGGCAAAGACTGTAGAAGAAGATGATGAAGATTGAACTAGTTCAAAGGACCAATAAAAGAAAGAAGATGACTGGATCACAAGTATTTGTTAAGGGGGAGTATGAAGGATTAACTCCTACTTGTGGATCATGAATACTTTCTAAATTATACGATGGCTTTGTAATTATGTAGACTAAGCATAGAATTCTATGTAAAAACAAAATATGAGGAGAAAAGAGAGAAGTTAAATATGAAGATCAATTGAGAGATTCATGGAGAGATTATGAGAGATAGTTATGCATATGGTTGAACTAAATATCTAATCGTGATGTAGCTATTATGGTCACCTAAAGTTATAATAATAATAATAATAATCTAATTTTAAGGTCATGACCAAGCCAAACACCAAATTGGTGTATGAGACCCCCTTGTTTGTGGGACAAGGGACCCCCTCCATGCAACGATTTGATTGCTAAAGTCTATGGAGGTATATATACCCTACCCCCCTTTGGATTTGAACCTGTGATATCTTAGGAGGAAACACATGTTCTTAACCATTAGGCCCACTCAGGTTATATAAAGTGACCTAATTGTACAATAGAAATACACATGGGATGAGTTATTGAATATAATTTTTCCCTTAGGGGGCTTCTTGAGTGTAAACTCCCAATATCCCTTGCTTGATATCTATTTCAGTGTATTTGTTTTTGAATTATATTTCCAACATGATAAGAACCGGATATAATTTCTTCTTGGAATTTTGATTTCATAGATTTTGTCTCGAACAAAAATACGCTACAAAAATAAAAGGCATGTAGAGTCTAAGCATTGCTAGTAAGATGACATCTTCTATAATGAAACAAAGATCAAATGGTAAGTTGTTGAAAAAGCTTTTGGATGAGGAGCAAGACTTAGAGCATACATAGCATGAATGGAAACAACATGAAAGACGTTGAAGGGTTCATGTGATCTAAAGCGCCAAAGAAGATGCTAAAACGAAAATTGTTGAGAAAACTTAGGGCTATAATTAATGAAGTTTCTTAATAACATTGTCATTCAAATACTAGGAAGATCTTATATATATATATATATATAAATATAATTTATAAATTTTTAGTTGTTTAAAATATTTATATTACAATAAAATATGCTTTATCTAATTTAAATATACATTTTATGATGTATGGTTCGTCGTTCATACTTGTCCTATTTAATCAACTACTAAATGACGTACTTTATTAGGTAAATAGTTAGGTATACTATGAATAATAATTCTTTCTTTTTAGTTGTCCAACTCATTTCATAGAGTCGTTGTTAATAGAAGTAAATGGTTTGGTAATCCATTTCTCATTTTGATAGGAGGGGAACCCAACTAAATCAATCTCTCTTAGTGGGGTGGATTTCACAAGTGGTGATGTTGGACAAAAATGTTGTAATGCTAGTCAAGAAAGATAGTGGGAGAGAAATGATGTAATAGTGGGGTGGATTTCACAAGTGGTGATGCTAGACAAAAATGTTGTAATGCTAGTCAAGAAAGATAGTGGCAAAAGAAATGATGTAATGCTAGTTAAAGACAAAAATGTTGTAATGCTAGTCAACAAAGATAAAGATAGTGGCATGGTGATGTTAAGAAAGATAGTGGCATGGTGATGCTAGAGAGAAATGTATAATGTTAGTCAAGAAAGATAGTGGGAGAGAAATGATGTAATGCTACTCAAGATAGATAGTGGCATTTCTTTAACATGGTCAACGTTGATTGGTTTTTTTTACATTATTTTTCATTTTACAAAATATTATATATGTGGTTTTGTCATTTTTTTTTAAGATGTTTGAATTTGTAATATTCTTATTTTGTGGTAGTGTTTTAAAATATATTTAATATAATATTTTTGAAATTTTTTTTTTTTTTTTTATTGGTGGAATTAATAATGATATTCTATGTTTTGTCATTTTTTTATTGAAATTCGATGATATAATTTTAGATGAAATCACAATTTTATGTTATTTAAATTGTATTTTTGAATGTATAAATGGAATCAATGTGTTGAAAAATCCATGGGGCACTCAGAATATACAGATTTAGACACTCAAATATGCAAATCCAACACTTTATCGTCATATTTCAAAAAAGATTAAACAAAAAAAGTCACCGAAAAAGGGTCAAAACGTAGAAAATTTAGACTACGACAATCAACAACTAGTTGGGCACGTACTTGCGTGACACGAGGTCATGTTATCTGATTTCTACCACTCTAACCTTCAGGTGTGCCCACAATGCCTCATACGAGACACACAAGGTAAGCCAGAGTTTGGAATCAATGACTTAACATAACAAAGTGCCTTAAGGGTACACTCCATCACCGACTACCCCTACACCACGGGGGCTTGTTAAAACATCTTTAATATAAAAGGTAACTAATTTTCCCTATAACCACTCTAGTTACATCCAATTGATAATAAACTCCTAGTGTTATGTAAGTTACTCATAACTTAATGCTTAATTGAGTCCCTATGTCTTTCATGTTTATATATTGGACAATGTATCATCACATGCATCTCATCCAAGGGTGATTTTAAGGATGGAAATTTGTATCAAAATGTGGAAACCTAGGTTAATATTACTAGTCCTTAATATGCAAAATGTAAAATGTTTGGTGATATTTTTGTAAAAATATTTAAATTTCTAAGGATTTTATATAATTTCTATAAAATTTGGACAACTTTTAAGATAAAATAATTTTATTCTATAAAATTTGGATAAATAATTTTTTATAAAAATGAAAATTGACCAATCTTTTTTTAAGAAAAACCATGAAAAAATAGACCGCTAGGAAGGGAAAGGGCCAGACAGAATTTTGTCTATGCCTACTGGACCGGGGCTACATGCCTCCATCATTTCATTCGGAAAGCTCTCCTATTCCATTAAATTCGATTATCCTTTTTTTCTACGAAATTTTATGTTCCCAATTGCGACGCGACAACCGCCGTTATTTTAGTGAATTTATATAACTTTTGGAAAGTTAAATCTAGGAACCGAGGACATTACTGCTATGATTTTTTAATCAATTTTGAGGTTGTCCAGGTCTTAGACACGGACCTACAAAGTTTATTGTGATAAAACTAATTATGGTGGTCGAGTGGGTACTCTGTGATACCGCGATTGATGATTTATATGCGGAGGTGAGGTTGTGCAGGTGTTTGACATGGACATACCTGCGCAGATGTAGCAAGTTTGTTATCATAAAACTAAAACTAATGAGAGTGGTCAACTGGATATTCTGTCAGACTTTGGTGGATCATAGGTGTTTTCTAACTGTTTTATGTTTTGTTTTTTTTTGGTTCAAATCTGGTGATATAAATCTATATGAAATTAATAGTTTTTATTGTTTAAAATTCATTTTTGAATACAGAAATGGATTCAGCATGCTGAAAAACTCATGTGACCCTTGGATTATACAGAAATAATTATTCAAAACTGTGGTTCTAATAATTTCTCACTGGATTTCGGAAAACTATCCCCGAAAAATATTGTCGGAGAAAAGCCAAAACCTTTAGACTACTGCATATATATGTAGTTGTAGGCTAGATTTCTCACATTGACAAGAGAAATGTGATGACATTGGGTGGCATTTATGAAAAGCAATTTGAGTGGTACTTACCTTTCCTCTGTTGGGTTGAATGACTGCCGAAAAGTTCCCATAAAATAGGAATTAAGTTTCTCCCTTTACCTTTACCTTCGGGTTCAGGGATCAAATTTAAAGGGAAGCGTTATATTTCAAACTGAAGGTGTTGTCTAACTATTCTATGTTTTGATTTTTTTCGTCGAAATCCAACAACTTAAATCTACACTAAATCACAATTTTCTGTAGTTTAAATTACATTTTTAAATATAAAAATGGATTCCGGAAAAAAAACACTTAAATTATACATAAATAACCACTCATATCTACACATCCTCCAAAAATATCCATGATACAAAACTTTAAAATCAATAAATTATAAAAAGCATCCCACTCAACTCATATATGTTCTTCTTCACAATGCATTATTGAAACAATGCCCCAATCTATCTCTCCATATTTTCTTTATAGTTTAAAAAGTAATTACTTAAAAGTGAGTTGTTAAATCTTAAAATAAATAAATTGTGAAAAACATCCACCTCAACTCATAGATGTTCTTCTTCATAAAGTATAAGATATACATTAAAAAAAAGTGGATGTGGATGTCCAATAATTTTGTATTGGACCTTGAAGTGAAAAATAAATATACAAAATTTAGCATTATTTGAAGTTGTGATTATCAAGCCCTCAAGACAAGAAATTCGAAGTAGAGAAATTTGGTTAATGTGTTAGGATAGTTTTTTGGGTGGTCATTTAAATCAATTTAAAGTTATTTAAATGGTAAATGATAGAAAAATATATTATTATTAACAATATATATATTACTATTTTTTTTTTAATTTATGATAAACAAGAAGTTGAAGATTCAAAATATTAGTTTTTAACCTACTTCATATTTAATAATATAGTATATATTTTTAATCCTCAACTCTATGAAACTTTTAACATAAAATCCAAATATTTCATTTTATTAATAATAGAATATTCTTTGGAATTTGTGTATTGTTGTATGGCTGAAAAGCTGCTCTTCTTTTGGTGCACAGAGGCTAGGGTTTAACGCTAGCTTCTCACGACCTCTGTGCGAGCCAGGATTACAACTCGCCTTCTTCGCCTTCAATGGTCACGACTGTGTCCCTTTTTGCAGGTGCCCTAGGCAGCGAGGTTGTTCCTCCATCTTCTTCAATGTCCAGGCCAGCTTCTACTTCGAAGTTTGGGGCCTTTTTTCGTGAGGTTATTCAACGAAGCTTTGCTTCTTCTTTTTTGTCTCTTCTAGTTCAGGAAGCCCCTCTCCTTGTCATTCCTATGGGTCAAGATGTTGAGGAGGAGAAAAAATAGTATAGATCTGTGAGTTTGGTCTGTTGTTTCAATGGGTTTTGGCCAAAGTTAGTTGATCTCAATAGTTGGACCTCGACTACCTAGATTCCTATCATGCAGGAGCAAGCTTTCATTCATCCTTGTGCTAAAGGATTCTTCATTGTCGGGTTCGACATTGAGGAAGACCATGATCTGATTCTCAACTTTGGTCCGTGGTTTTGGGGCAACTAAGGTTTGTACATGAAACCCTGGACTTCATCTTTCAATGTAACCATTGACATTCTCTCTTCAACTCTTGTTTGGGTGAGTCTTCCCAATCTTCCCTTGCATTTCTGGGGTTTACCTTTGCTTGAAGCCATTGGTTTAGTGTTGAGAAAATTCCACTTGCATGTCGTGAAACTTCAAGGCACAATGCCTCCACTTTTGCTCGTATTTGCGTGGAAATGGAATTCAGTAAAGGATTTCCAACCGAAGTTATTCTTACTGGAAAAAGTTATTCTTGGTCTCAGAAACTGGACTATGAGAGAGTTTCCTTTCATTGTAGATCTTGTTTTGAAACATGGCATCTTACAATCGTTTGTCCCAAAGGGCCTAAGAAGAACTGAAAGCCTCGAAAATCCACTTGGTGGGTGGGATCAAATGATGACCATCAAGTTATCTCGAAGCCTCCTCAAGTCAATGAAAAGACGTCCCAACCAGATCCTCCTCCTCAACCAACTCTGTTATCTAGTGAAAAATCCAATCAGAAGTCGAAGAATGAGGCGTCCTTTCCTCGGGTTTCAGATGAGGGACCTCGAGTGCAGTCTTCCCCTCATCCATCATCTCACTAGGTAGATCAAGCTAATGATGTTGGGGTATTGGATGAAGAAACAATTGAAACTCCAGATCAAGACAATCTAGGAAACACAGACACCACGTACCTCAATATATGCAAATAAAGGTTGGACAGTAGTAATAAAGAAGAAGAAATCTCATGCCACATCTCAACCAATGGCAACAAGAAGTCAGACCCGTAAGTTAGCCAATTCGGTGAGATCCTCCCCAACAGGCTAATTTAGATGCAGTGTGTCTTCACTTATATTCTCAAAGTGTTTTTTCGTGTATATTCAGTAAGGTTGTTTTATGTGAACTTTTCGTCTCAGTATCTAAAATAGTCATTAGTAGCTTGTAACACTCGTTTAATTGAGACCCTTGATTGACCTGAATTTTGAAGACCTTTATAACTTCTAAGTGATTTTGACATCGCCTTTTTAATAATACAAATTTCCCAGTTTTTGTTAAAAAAAAATCTAATATATATTTTTATCAATTTCATAATTTAGTTAAT
>ML812256.1:164969-180198 GCA_009831015.1 Picea engelmannii
GTGAAAGATTTTCTTTGTAATTAAAAAAAAAATTGTTTTAATTTTTATAAACTAAAAAATCTTAAAAATTAACTAAATTATGAAATTGATAAAAATATATATTAGATTTATTTTTTAACAAAAATTGGGAAATTTGTATTATCAAAAAGGCGATGTCGAAATCATTTAGGAGTTATAAAGCTCTTTAAAATTCAGGTCAATCGAGAGTCTCAATTAAACGAGTGTTACAAGCTACCAATGACTATTTTAGATACTGAGACGAAAACTTCACATAAAACAACCTTACTGAATATACACGGAAAAACACTCTAAGAATATAAGTGAAGACACATTGCATCTAAATTAGTTTGTTGGGAAGGATCTCACCGAATTGGCTAACTTACGGGTCTAACTTCTTGTTGCCATTGGTTGAGATGTGGCATGTGATTTCTTCTTCTTTATTACTACCGTCCAACCTTTATTTTCATATATTGAGGTACGTGGTGTCTGTGTTTCCTAGATTATCTTGATCTAGAGTTTCAATTGTTTCTTCATCCAATACCCCAACATCATCAGCCTGATCTACCCAGTGCACTGATGGATGAGGGGAAGACTGCACTCGAGGTCCCTCATCTGAAACCCGAGGAGAGGACGCCTCATTCTTCGACTTTTGATTGGATTTTTCACTAGATAACAAAGTTGGTTGAGGAGGAGGATCTGGCTGGGACGTCTTTTCACCGACTTGAGGAGGCTTCGAGATAACTTGATGGTCATCATTTGATCCCATCCACCAAGTGGATTTTCGAGGCTTTCAGTTCTTCTTAGGCCCTTTGGGACAAACGATTGTAAGATGCCATGTTTCAAAACAAGATTTGGAATGAAAGGAAACTCTCTCATAGTCCAGTTTCTGAGACCAAGAATAAATTTTTCCAGTAAGAATAACTTCGGTTGGAAATCCTTTACTGAATTCCATTTCCATGCAAATACGAGCAAAAGTGGAGGCGTTGTGCCTTGAAGTTTCATGGCATGCAAGTGGAATTTTCTCAACACTGAACCAATGGCTTCAAGCAAAGGTAAACCCCATAAATGAAAGGGAAGATTGGGAAGACTCACCCAAACAAGAGTTGAAGAGAGAATGTCAATGGTTGTATTGAAAGATGGAGTATGTGGTTTCATGTACAAACCTTAGTTGCCCTAAAACCACGGACCAGAGTTGAGAATTAGATCATGGTCTTCCTCAATGTGGAACTCGACAATGAAGAATCCTTTAGCACAAGGATGAATGAAAGCTTGCTCCTGCATGATAGGAATCCAGGTAGTCGAGGTCCTACTATTGAGATCAACTAACTTTGGCCAAAACCCATTGAAACAACAGACCAAACTCACAGATCTATAGTATTTTTTCTCCTCCTCAACATCTTGACCCATAGGACTAACAAGGGGAGGGGCTTCTTGAACCAGAAGAGACAAAGAAGAAGAAGCAGAGCTCTGTTGAATAACCTCACGAAAAAAGGCCCCAAACTTTGAAGCAGAAGTTGGCCTAGACATAAACGAAGGAACAACCTCACTGCCTAGGGCACCTGCAAAGAGGGACACAGTCGCGGCCATTGGAGGCAAAGAAGGCGAGTTACAATCCCATCTCGCACATAGGTCGTGGGAAGCCAACATTAAACGCTAACCTCCGCGCACCAAAGGAAGAGCGACTTTTCAACCATACAACAATACAAAAATTCCAAAGAATATTCTATTATTAATGAAATGAAATATTTGGATTTTATGTTAAAAGTTTCATAAAGTTGAGGATTAAAAATATATACTAGATTATTAAATATGAAGTAGGTTAAAAACTAATATTTTGAATCTTCAACTTCTTGTTTATCATAAATTAAAAATAATAGTATATATATATTGTTAATAATACTATATTTTTCTATCATTTACCATTTAAATAACTTTAAATTGATTTAAATGACCACCCAAAAAACTATCATAACACATTAACCAAATTTCTCTACATCGAACATTTTTCTATCATTTACCATTTAAATAACTTTAAATTGATTTAAATGACCACCCAAAAAACTATCCTAACACATTAACCAAATTTCTCTACTTCGAACTTCTTGTCTTGAGGGTTTGATAATCATAACTTCAAATAATGTTAAATTTTATATATTTATTTTTCACTTCAAGGTCCAATACAAAATTATTGGACATCCACATCCACTTTTTTTAATGTATATCTTATACTTTATGAAGAAGAACATCTATGAGTTGAGGTGGATGTTTTTCACAATTTATTTATTTTAAGATTTAACAACTCACTTTTAAGTAATTACTTTTTAAACTATAAAGAAAATATTGAGAGATATAAAACAAATATGGAGAGATAGATTGGGGCATTGTTTCAATAATGCATTCTGAAAAAGAACATATATGAGTTGATTGGGATGTTTTTTATAATTTATTTATTTTAAAATTTTGTATCATGGATATTTTTGGGGATTGTTGGATGTGTAGATATGAGTGGTTATTTATGTATAATTTAAGTGGTTTTTCCGGAATCCATTTTTATATTCAAAAATGCAATTTAAACTACAAAAAATTGTGATCTAGTGTAGATTTAAGTTATTGGATTTTGACGAAAAAAATCAAAACGTAGAACGGTTAGACAACACCTTCAATTTGAAATATAACTCTTCCCTTCAAATTTGATCCCTGGACCCGAAGGTAAAGGCAAAGAGAGAAACTTAATTCCTGTTTTATGGGAACTTTTCGACGGTCATTCAACCCAACAGAGGAAAGGTAAGTACACTCTATCTCGTAAGATGTTCTACTTTACACTCAAATTGCTTTTCATAAATGCCACCCAATGTCATCACATTTCTCTTGTCGATGTGAGAAATCTCGCCTACAACTACATATATATGCAGTAGTGTAAAGGTTTTGGCTTTTCTCCGACAATATTTTCCGGGGATATTTTTCCGAAATCCAGTGAGAAATTATTAGAGCCACAGATTTGAATAATTATTTTTGTATAATCCAAGGGTCACATGGGTTTTTAGCTGAATCCATTTCTGTATTCAAAAATAAATTTTAAACAACAAAAAATATTGATTTCATATAGATTTATATCACCAAATTTCGACAAAAAAAACAAAACATAAAACAGTTAAAAAACACCTATAATCCACCAAAGTCTGACAAAATATCCAGTAGACCACTCTCATTAGTTTTAGTTTTATGATAACAAACTTGCTACATCTGCGCAGGTCTGTCCATGTCAAACACCTGCACAACCTCACCTCCGCATATAAATCATCAATCGCGGTATCACAGAGTACCCACTCGGCCACCATAATTAGTTTTATCACAATAAACTTTGTAGGTCCGTGTCAAAGACCTGGACAACCTCAAAATTGATTTAAAAAACATAGCAGTAATGTCCTCGGTTCCTAGATTTAACTTTCCAAAAGTTATATAAATTCACTAAAATAATGGCGGTTGTCGCGTCGCAATTGGGAACATGAAATTTCGTAGAAAAAAAGGATAATCGAATTTAATGGAATAGGAGAGTTTTCCGAATGAAATGATGGAGGCATGTAGCCCCGGTGCAGTAGGCATGGACAAAATTCTGTCCGGCCCATTCCCTTCGTGATGAAGGGGTTTACTTTTTCATGTTTTTTCTCAAGAAAAGATTGGTCAATTTTCATTTTTATTAAAAATTATTTACCCAAATTTCATAGAATAAAATTATTTTATCTTAAAAGTCGTTCAAATTTTATATAAATTATACAAAATTCTTAGAAATTTAAATATTTTTACAAAAATATCACCAAACATTTTACATTTTGCATATTAAGGACTAGTAATATTAACCTAGGTTTCCACATTTTGATACAAATTTCCATCCTTAAAATCATCCTTGGATGAGATGCATGTGATGATACATTGTCCAATATATAAACATGAAAGACATAGGCACTCAATTAAACATTAAGATATGAGTAACTTACATAACACTAGGAGTTTATTATCAATTGGATGTAACTAGAGTGGTTATAGGGAAAATTAGTTACCTTTTATATTAAAGATGTTTTAACAAGCTCCTGTGGTGTAGGGGCAGTCGGTGATGGAGTGTACCCTTAAGGCATTTTGTTATGTTAAGTCATTGATTCCAAACTCTAGCTTACCTTGTGTGTCTTGTATGGGGCATAGTGGACACACCTGAAGGTTAGAGTGGTAGCAATCAGATAACATGACCTTGTGTCACGTGAGTATGTGCCCAACTAGTTGTTGATTGTCGTAGTCTAAATTTTCTACGTTTTGACCTTTTTTCGGTGACTTTTTTTGTTTAATCTTTTTCGAAATACGACGATAAAGTGTTGGATTTGTATATTTGAGTGTCTAAGTCTGTATATTCCGAGTGCCCCATGGGGTTTTCAACACATTGATTCCATTTATGCATTCAAAAATACAATTTAAATAACTTAAAATTGTGATTTCATCTAAAATTATATCGTCAAATTTCAAAAAAAAATAACAAAACATAAAATATCATTATTAATTCCACCAATAAAAAAAATATATATATATTCACAAATATTATATTAAATATATTTTAAAACACTACCCCAAAATAAAAATATTACAAATTCAAACATCTAAAAAAAATGACAAAACCACAAATATATAATATTTTGTAAAATGAAAAATGATGTAAGAAAAAAACCAATCAACATTAACGATGTTAAAGAAATACCACTATATGTCTTGAGTAGCATTACATCATTTCTCTCCCACTATCTTTCTTGACTAACATTATAGATTTCTCTCTAGCATCACCATGCCACTATCTTTCTTAACTAGCATTACATCATTTCTATGCCACTATCTATCTTTATCTTTCTTGACTAGCATTACAACATTTTTGTCTTTAACTAGCATTACAACATTTTTGTCTAGCATCACCACTTGTGAAATCCACCCCACTAAGAGAGATTGATTTAGTTGGGTTCCCCTCCCATCAAAATGAGAAATGGATTACCAAACCATTTACTTCTATTAACAACGACTCTATGAAATGAGCTAGACAACTAAAAAGAAAGAATTATTATTCATAGTATACCTAACTATTTACCTAATGAAGTACTTCATTTAGTAGTTGATTAAATAGGACAATAATGAACGACGAACCATACATCATAAAATGTATATTTAAATTAGATAAAGCATATTTTATTGTAATCTAAATATTTTAAACAACCATATATATATATATATATATATATATATATATATAAAAAGATCTTCCTAGTATTTGAATGACAATGTTATTAAGAAACTTCATTAATTATAGCACTAAGTTTTCTTAGCAATTTTCATTTTAGCATCTTCTTTGGCGCTTTAGATCACATGAACCCTTCAACGTCCTTCATGTTGTTTCCATTCATGCTATGTATGCTCTAAGTCTTGCTCCTCATTCACACGTTTTTTCAACAACCTACCATTCGATCTTTGTTTCATTATAGAAGATGTCATCTTGCTAGCAATGCTTAGACTCTACATGCCTTTTATTTTTGTAGTGTATTTTTGTTCGGGACAAAATCTATGAAATCAAAATTTCATGAAGAAATTATATCCGGTTCTTATCGTGTTGGAAATACAATTCAAAAACAAATACACTGAAATAGATATCAAGCAAGGGATATTGGGAGTTTACACTCAAGAAGCCCCCTAAAGGAAAAATTATATTCAATAACTCATCCCATGTGTATTTCTATTGTACAATTAGGTCACTTTATATAACCTGAGTGGGCCTAATGGTTAAGAACATGTGTTTCCTCCTAAGATATCACAGGTTCAAATCCAGAGGGGGGTAGGGTATATATACCTCTATAGACTTTAGCAGACAAATCATTGTGTGGAGGGGGTCCCTTGTCCCACAAACAAGGGGGTCTCATACACCAATTTGGTGTTTGGCTTGGTCATGACCTTAAAATTAAATTATTATTATTATTATTATAACTTTAGGTGACCATAATAGCTACATCACGATTAGATATTTAGTTCAACCATATGCATAACTATCTCTCATAATCTCTCCATGAATCTCTCAATTGATCTTCATATTTAACTTCTCTCTTTTCTCCTCATATTTTGTTTTTACATAGAATTCTATGCTTAGTCTACATAATTACAAAGCCATCGTATAATTTAGAAAGTATTCATGATCCACAAGTAGGAGTTAATCCTTCATACTCCCCCTTAACAAATACTTGTGATCCAGTCATCTTCTTTCTTTTATTGGTCCTTTGAACTAGTTCAATCTTCATCATCTTCTTCTACAGTCTTTGCCTTTGATATTCTTCAGCTATGCTCTTTGTCTTCATCTTCCATCTTTTCTGATCTTCATCTTTTGGTCTTCTTTGTTCTTCATTTCCATTCTTCTTCACTTTTCATCTTGTACCTACAAAAATATAAACATTGTGTTTGTTGAAGTCCATATAAAAAATTCATCATCCACTAGAATACACGGGTTGTCAATTATTGTATCGACTGGTTCTCTAGGAAACTTCTTCTCATACAAGGTTCAACAACAATTCTTCAGTCAAACATTTTCACTCCCCTTGCATCATCATCAATCATCATCCTAGATTTTCTTTGGCTTACTCATAACCACACTCTAGGTTTTTCTAAGGTACCCTCCACGATTACATCCTCTAAGTTTTTGTGGATTACCCTCAACCATTACATGTTCTAGGGTTTTGCATCAATTTACCCTTAAACAATACAATTCACAAGTGGTTTTGGCTTACCATGAACCATGCATTACATCGAGTGGTTTTGAATTACCATGAACCATACATTACATCAAGTGGTTTCAAATTACCATGAACCATACATTACATCAAGTGGTTTCTAGCTAACCACGACCCTTCCTATGTAATGACAAGTGTTTTTTGGTACCATAAACCATTCAACATTCAAATTATCGAGGTATACATGCTTTATCATGACTTACATCCATCATCATTTGTCTCAGGTACATTTATTGTTGTATTTTCATTCGAGGCTAATATAACCCTTATATAAACATATGACCAAGACCATTTTATTTTCATCATTAAAAAACACTATCGATGAGGTTTTTAATATTTTTGGGATGCATACTTATCCAACATAAAAAAACACTATCAAGGACTTAAATATTTTTGGTATGCATACTTCATCTTCTTCAAAATTATTGCAACACACAATATTCCTTTACTCTAACCTTGCTTCTTCATTCTTCATTCATTCATTTCTTGCCTCATTCTTCGTTTCCATTTTCCTGTGCCATCCTCTTTGTTTCTTCGTCCTTCTATGTCCTTGTCTCTTCCTCTTGATTCTTGGTCCTTTGATCATGTCTATAAATCTCACGTCTTCTTCTTCTTCTTGCATCTTCTTCTTCTATCTTGTGTGTACTTTCCTCTCTCATCTTCTTTCACTTATTCTCTCACCTTCTTCTTCTTTCATCCTTCTTTGGTTGCATCATCTTTGTCAAATTTTGCCTCTTTATTGTTCTTCATTGAAATTTGTTCTTGTTTTTATACCTACATAAAATATGTTTCTTGTTGAAGTTGATCACAATCCAACAAGACCCCTATGACCTTGGTTTGACAAACTTAATTGACTCACCAATGTCATGATTTGGCATGAATTTTCTTGACTTTAATTTGGATTTAACATTTACTAGTCTCTCAACCTCACTTTGTATTTAACTCTTTACATCAATAAACACTTGGCTTTGACTTCATATTAACAAACTCTCAACCTTTCATGACTTAACTTTAACTCAGTGTTTTTTACACTAAAGACTCTTCAATACGTGAGGCATAACTTCCTCATATAAACCCTGATTGAAGTGAAATTTTCTTCATTGGAAGCTCTCAACATGTATAATAATGTCGCCCCCTCAACAAAATTGGCACTAAAAGGAGGGCCTTGTATGGAAAGTCGTACAAACAACTAATTTTATGAAACTTTTATCATGACTTCACTAGAGTCTTGACATTAGTAAAAATCCATTCAATGACTTGACCATAAATCTAAACTTGGGAATTAGGCATCATGCACCCAAAATTCTCATTACAATAACCTCTTAGAAGACTAAACCCACATAACTATTTAAAATATTCTTAAGATCCTCTAAAGACATGTTGGATGTAGCACCTCTTCATGGGGTACTATGAAATAATATTTGCTAACTTAAACATATGCATTAAGTGTAAAAAAAAATGTATGCTTTCATACATGGAATAACCTACAACATATTCATAACTCTTTTACAATTTTTCCAATGCTAAATATTTCAAATTTGAATCCAAATATATGAATCTAAATAAGAGGATGAGATAAATAAGAAGTTAAATTTACGATTAAAATATTTAAATAGAAACATAATAAAATATACCAAGTGAAATACCTCCTCCCTAGTCTGTTGAAGATGACCATTTGCAATGTAGCCCTGCCAGTACTAGGAAAATGCTTCGAAGAATTCTTTTCCACTTGCCTAGAAGGAAACAACGAAATCCTCCCAGCCAACTAAAAGCCTAGCCGACTTCCTAGCTCCAAGAAATATTTTAGTTTCTTGGCCCTCCGTGCTTGTGACTCCAAGAACAATAAAGCACATATGCTCTAAGAAGACTCACAATAATTATATCTTCCAAGAATTGTCCAACCTCTCAACATGCTCCAACCTCTCAACCTCCTCCCCTATTTATAAAGTTTACATACACCCTTCCCCAAGTCTCCTCAACCACCCTCATTAATAGCCATCAACCTCCCTTATCTAGATTTTTTGGGGAAAGTTAAAATAAAACTAAAATATAAATGATTTTCATAAATAACAATAAACAAAATGCAAAGTATTTTTTCTCATGCTATCTTATAAATGAAATTTGACAATTTTCTTCAAAATGAACATGACAACCCACCATACTCATTTAATTCATCATAACAACCATCAATCAAGTCAAATAAGTTATTTAATGCTACTAGATATTTTTGTATGCAATACAATTTACATAGTCATTAAACCATTCAATTAAATACTTAATAATCTAGTTTAATAATTAATACATTAATTAATTTAACTAGTGTACATGTGTAGGGTATGTGTGTGTAGCTAGCGGACACATAGCCTACACATGTGCTAATGATAATCAATCACTATTTCTAGTGGATAGTTTTTGTACGATCACACCAAGACATGTCGAACAACAAATGCATCATTCAATAACATTAACTAACAAAACTACAATAATTCATCTATAATTGATCATTACACTTCAAATATAAAAAGAGAATAAAAATGAGTGTTTTGGAACTAAGTGAGAAACAAGAGTGGCATATCTAATTCCCAAGAAATAATCTCAACCAACATCGAATCATCCTTCATTCCTAGCTTACTTCCATCTTCCATCCTATCCTTTCCTCTACTGGACTAAGATGGAGCGTCAACTATATTGACCTAACTCCAGATACAACCCGTAAGCAGAAGCGTCATACATCTCGACCAAGCTTCCCCAGTAGGAAACTAGCAGTCGTCATCACACATCTAGGGGAGTGTGACTTCACACAACCCTCCCACGACTCCAAGTTTCAGAGGATAAACGGTGGGAAATACCTCCACCCCTCCTCATAGAACTAGGGTCAACACGCTACATCAAGCCATACTATGCAACTACTGTTCTTAGAGTCATGTCATCAAACAACCACTTTGGGCAAGTTGTGCATCCTATCAAAACCACACTTACCATAGATCATAGAAATATTTTGAATCATAAATTAAATAATAATTACAACTTATAGGGTACACTATCTTCTTGATGTCTATGACATCCAAGTTACCTCAGTACTACAACCATTTGGATATCACTTAGCTCATCAACCTGTAGGTTAGTTCACCAATACTCATATCCATGCAGATACATCACATATTTCATATGATCATCCATTTTTGTATTGACATTTAATTAGGAAATGTATACTTATTTACAATATACCTCACGTCTATTATACATCCACAACATAAATTTGAACCAGTATCCATTGTACTAAGATTCCACATTTAAATTTTTATGTTTAACCAAATCACATAACAATGATCATCATGAACATATAATAGTAAAAATATTATTATGCAACACATAATTAGATTCAGATGTACAGTTCTCACAAGTCTATTTCAACATTATTGAGTCCAAATAGTTATTAAGCAATTAATTACTAAGATGAGAAAAATCAAAGTTCTAAATGTCTAAGGTCAAAATATGGGGCATTACATACACCCACCCTTTTTGTCCTGAAGTTATGGTCATTCACAAAATAAATAAAAATTCTTGGCACAACTACTAAGTGTCTTCCTTGATAGAAAACCTTGTGTTATACTAGTCCTATGTGTCTTCCTTGATAGAAAATCATGTGCTATACTAGTCCCACTGGACCTTCACTTAATTAAAACATGTTGAGAATTCTAATATATTGATTGAGATTACCTCTAGTCAACAATCATCTTACTGTCTCCTAACTCTATTTTATTCTCACTTGTAATTTTATTAATGAGAAGACACGCTTTTACATATTTATCCATCTTAAGTTCCATCATTCATGAAATTGGGACTCAAAAAGTCTTTCGTTCTTAGGAACATTGACTAAGATACAACTAAGTGATTGTCATTTGATGTCGTCACTTCATGGTTTGCTTGGTCATTGTCCTCAACCTCACTTTCCTCTTAAGTCATAAAAATTAGATCTCGACCAAGTTAAATGTTGAGTATAGAATTATATTCATCATAGTAGAGGAAAATCATGCTTTCTACCAACAATTCACTATTACAAATGTCCCTATATGTAAACAACACTATGTTGACATGTGGACTAGTGAACATTTCTAGATCAAGAATAAATTTACTATAAGGGTTTTTCCAAAATCTTTAATCACTTTTCCATAAAGTATTCATTTCTCACAATTGTACTTTCTATGTTCCAAAATTATAAACTCTCTATATACACGATGGTTATCAACTCTGGACTCTAGCTATTTTCTTGTCCATCTCTAGCACTTTCAAGTTCTTTTCCCCTAGTATGAAATAATTTTTAACAATGGGTTCAACAAGTTTTCATCATTCCTCATCTAGAATTTGTTTTTGTTTTCAAACAAAGTTTCTTCATGGGGAAAAATATTTCGTAGTGAACAAGTAGTTTCTAGACCAATTAATACATTTTAAGGTGTGTTCTCTCATTTAGACAACTCGCCCCTCTTACAAGGGCCTCATGCATAATAATCCATGACCCTCCATTCAAATCTCTAAGTTACCAAATAAATTTATGGGAGAAAGTGTTTTCGTTCCCCCAAGGGATACCCCCTTGTCATTTTGCATTCTTCGTGAAGAACATCAACCCCTTCCATGGGAACTCTCTTCATTCCTTGATCTTAATCAACTAGTGTCAACTAAGGTACTTAGCACTCATCTTACTAATGTTACCAATCCTTCACAAGATCTACATGAACTTCACTCCTTTGGTACAATTAAGTCAACTCAACAATTAAACACGACTCAACATAACATCATGTTGGTTGATAGAAATTTTCCAATATACCCCATCACACATTATGATATAATTAAACATGTTGTCATGATATTTCACTTATCATTCAAATGGAAACTCTAGTTTCACAACATAGTCCCACTTATGATATCCCTTGCATGCTCATAAGAACATGGAACTAAATGTAAGAACCTACTAGAGTGATACATTGTCAGTGCTACCAAACTAACATGAATAAACATCAAATAAAATCCTCAATTCTCTTTCCCACCCACACTTAAGTATAGAGGCAACTGACGTGCATAAACTATAATAATCTTAAGCTAGCAAAACTTCTACACATTGCACCCCATGTCAATTTCTCCAAAAGGTGCTTCCTCTAATTGGCGAATAGTCATTTGGCCTTATCTCTTGGGAGAATAAGTTGTGCTATATAAAATGACATATATTGTCACAAAACATAACACAAAAGAATTGAGTGGGGACCATCACTGGTCTCCACTCATAATATATTAACACCAACATAGCCTACAACTTATTGACCTCCTCACAAGGTTGATCCTCTCGTAACTTGTAAGTAATCATTATCCCTTTTGCAATACCCACACATCTTTCTCTCTTAAAAATGTTAATATGGGCTAGTCTAGGTGACATGGACTAGCTCACTCATGCCATGTCCCTCAACGTTACTAACAAATCATACTTATGACTATGCTTTACTTGAATTTAGAATTGAATATGACCTCTCACTTTACCATGCATCTAAACACCATCTAACACCCATCTTTTACTATGATTCCCTTTTATAAATCAAAATATATAATGTAAAGTCTTAGTGATAAAGGCTTATGTAAAAGGAAAATGAGCCATTAAAAACTTTAAAAGAAAGGAACAAACCCCATCAAGTATTATTTACAACACTCTTTTCACTTTAATTAAAGTGTCCATATATATATATATATATATATATATATATATATATATATATATATATATATATATTTTTCATGGAGATTCCCTTGGAATTTTTCATTTATGGAAGGACTCCACATAAATATATGGTTGACTTCTCCTATCAACATGTATGTGTATTTCAACAAGGATTGCATGGCAATGCCAAGTTAGTTGGGAAATACATGTTGAACAATGAAACTTAATATAACTAAATACACAAGTAATAAATATTTTTTGTCAAAAGATAATAATTGAGGATTGTTTGTTATTCAAAATGTATAATGAACAGTAAGCTGAATGGAACTATAATATTCATAAATATAATATAAATATAATATAAATATAATAATTCGATTTATCTTGGTCGTATATTTCCTTCTTATAATTATGATTTAACTTATTTTATTTTAATTAAAAATAAATCCTGAAATATTGAAATAATATTGTTTAAATATTTCAATTTTATTTTATTTTTTTAATTATGATTAATTTAATAATATATAATCATATTGTCAAATATTTAGAGAGAGACATTATTAATTTTTATTATACAATTATTACCATTTATTGTATATATCAAATTCATAAAATATAAATTATATAATTATTACTCATTTATAAATCGTGGAATATTAAAATAATATTGTTTAAATATTTCAATTTAATTTTTTTTTTATCGTGAATAATTTAATAATATATAATATTATCAAATATTTGTACAATACCATTATTATTTTTTATTATACAATTAATTATTACCATTAATTATATATATTAAACTCATAAAGTATGGATTATATAATTATTACTCATTTACAATGTATGCCAACATCATTTATTTTACGCCCTTTGTTGAATATTGTCTCTTCATTTTCCATAATTATTATGTACTTAACACTCAACTATTTATCAAGTCAGGGCAACGTGTAGTTCCAGTTGTCGAGGTTGCCAGGGCTATCTACAATGGGCTAGTCAAACACACTGAAACTAGACATTTGGGTGAGATCGGGGAGCTCTAGGCAGTTGCACAGATCTGCTCCTAACCTCGGTTCATCAAATGCAGTGAAAGCAAAATCTAAAGAACAAAGTAGTGGGAAACCTTCTGCCACGGTAGTCAATGATGTGAAGGGAAATACAGATCAACCCCCTCTACTTTAATAAAAAATTGTGTACCTAATTATGTACATCGAATAATGTGAAACCTGCAATAAGACATCAAAGATATTAACCAATTAAATTTCAGATTTTTTTTTTTTTTATTATATAAAAAATAACATATATTAATTTTCTATATTATACATTGGCAATAAAACACAAATATAAAGTCAACCAAAAATTAATACAAAATCAATGAGCAACTCATTGCTATAGTCTCAGGGCTTTTGCAGAGACTAATAAATAATACTTCATATACCACTTTATTTATTTTATTGTCCTCTTGGTTTTTATATTATGTTCAAGAAAAAAAATGTTATTTGCAAATAATTTCATCACCTCATTAAATTTATGATACAAATTGGTTGTAATATCCAATTCATCGATTTACTACATTTCATACAATTAACAATTTAAATATTAAACCATAATCATATTTATAATAAAGTTTGTATAAATTATCAAACAATAACTTAATAGTTTTAAAGAAAAACCCCAACCATATAAATATTTTTAAATATGTTTAATTCTATCTATCAAAACTTTATAAAAAACAATAAAAAATCAATTTTAATAAAAGAAAAGTTACATGACACCTCACCTCCTTACAACATTAAAAATGTAATTGATTACAAAACACAACTCACTAATTTTGATTAATAAATACAATGCAAATAAACTGAATGAATATGGTAATGAAAAACATTCAATGCACAACCATCTAATTCATCTAATCAATCTCTTGGTAATGAAAGGCATTCAATGCACAACCATTTGATTCATCTAGTCAATCTCTTAATAATAAGCCACTGCTTATTCAAAGCATGTTCTATCACAAAACAAATCTGGAGTTCAATTTTATAAATTCTTGGATTTTATCTTTATTTTTTTAATCTTCATTACAATTTGTAATTTGTAGTCTATATATATAGATTAATTATAAATGATAATAATACTCCATAAAATTGAATTNATATATATATATATATATAAATAATTCAATTTTATAAATTCTTAGATCTTATTTTTATTTTTTTAATCTTTATTATAATTATAATTTATTTATAATGTATATATAAATTAATTATAAATGATAATAATAATTCATAAAATTAAATTAAATTATGATGATGATGATGATGATGATTAATGTTCACTAAAACTTAATTGGTCTATCAGACCTTAAGAGGGTAAGTGATTACTTGTGATTCTTTAGAATTTTGTTTTTGTGCTCGAAAAACATTAAGAGAAGCTTTCCAAGATCACCATACTTTTGTTGAGTTAAGAGGTTAAGAAGGTTGGTAGTGTGATCAATATTTTGAAAATGAGATTTAATATGGGTATAGGCTGGACAATCTAAGAGAAAGTGCTTTTCATCTTCAACCTTCTTAGTGTCACAAAGTTGACACACTCTTTCATCCCATGGCGTTTTAGGAATTGACCAACGCCCAGTTTCATTATGGAGCTCGTGAGAATTTGTTCTTATCTTAGCAATGCTTATTTTTTTCTTTACACTTGGCAAAACAGATAGATAATTTTGATCTTC